>APFE031487706.1:132535-176775 GCA_000404065.3 Pinus taeda | reverse complement strand
ATGATTTTCTAGAGTTCTAAGAAGTTGTAGCTTTCTTTTCAGTTGGGGCTGAAGATTAAAAGAACTTATTAGAAAATTGTTCAGAGGTTTGTGTCCCAAAGGGGGTTTTCCACCTAAAATCATGTGCCTACTGTCTCTATCTTTTGCATTGTTGTTTACTGCTTTTACTTAATAATAATAATAATTAAAAATTATAAGTGGACTCACTCAATCTGTCTATGTTAAGGTATTAGATTGTAAAACAACTAAGGAAATATGGGACAAGCTTCAAAACACATATGTAGGAGACTCGAAGGTCAAGGAAGCAAAACGTCAAATTTACAGAGCTCAATTTGAACAACTAAGGATGGAAGAAGACGAGAACATTGCAACTTACTTTCAACGTGTAGATGAAATAACAAATGCCTTTGAAGGTTTAGGAGAACTAGTTGACAAAAAGGTCATTGTTTGGAAAGTCCTCAAAACTCTTCCAAGTGTTGAAATTCCACGATCTTGGGTCTTGGATAGAATCTTAAAATCTCCGACACTACCAAAGCAAGAATCTCAACGATACTATTTTGCACAGCGGAATATAAACAACAATAAATCACACATGCACAAAATATAGAAATTTTTTTGCATTTTTCAACCCAACTTCCTTATATTAAACAACATATAATACAATAGTCTAGGGCTCCCATTCCAGGGGTAATGGCCCTCATACATCCACTAGTACAAGATACAAAACTGGGGCTTTGTGTCAGTACATCGACAACCAATCTACCCTCAACAAGATACTCTGACCATCTGGCTGATGAATTTGACTCTCTCAGCTCCCCTTGGTCGTACCCTATATCTGTCTGGTCCTTCGGCTCCCGATCTGCAGCTTCTGCTTCTATCAATGCTCCAAGTCCATTTGACCACTGAATCTCGACTATCCAATCTGCTCACTAGTTGATCGTTCGTTCATCAACGTATCAACACATCGAGACTCCTGTTGAGTTGTTCACAACTCCACTTGTGAACAACTCTCAATTTGCCCACTGTTGCTCCTTAGCTACTTAGGGACTTCTGCTCACTATGGTCTTCCTATGCTACACCAATGAAGACCAACATAAGGCACAAAGGGCTGCCACCTGTCACTACAAGATGTCCATCTCCCACAATGAACACGGGCTAGGAAGACTACCCATCATTTGTTGTAGAAGTCCTTCTCCACACACAAGTCTCGGGCTCCACAAACTGCTCCTGGTTGATCAAACCTTGAGCTCAACAATCGCCTTTCTCGCAACTGCCTTTGTCTAGAATGGTGTTGCTCACAGGGCTCCAACTTGGACACTATCACGCTGTCCTCTAGCAGACCATAAGTGCCGAATCACGTCCACACTTGTTCCACTCTCACGTTGCCCTCCAATAGTCCACAAATGACCAAGTCCACGCTGTAGCATATGCACCTAGCTAGGGCATCCCCACATCTAGGAGACCCTTACACATGATTGCCAAAAAACTTCTCCAATCTACTGTTTGCTTCTGCAATAGAGGAGCTATTGCACAAATCTGGGCTCCAACATGTCCTCACCTAGGACATCCATCCACCATGAGATCTCCTAGTTGGGGTATTCAACACTCCATGTTAACCCAACATGTGGCACCCACAAGTTGCATATGAATCTGATCCAAATCACCAATCTTCACTGTGGAAACTGCCCACTGGTTAGGGCTTTTGACCTCCACATCAACCCCCCCTCCTTGGCTTCCATAGGCTGCTCATAAAATGATCCAAAACTGATCCATGACAAGGATCCAACAAAGGACGAAACTGCTCCAAGACTGATATATCATAGCTGTTATGATTGTACCTGGTTAGGGCACTAAGCATGCTGCAACAAGCCTCACAAAATACTTAAACAGTCCCTTAATATGCTGTGACTTCCCTTCACAAGCTTACTCTCCCTCTACACTGAAGTTCTGGGCACTAAATACCCCTCAAACAACCCTTCACATGCCCTGTCATGAGGTGTTAAGGCCTATGGCCTACTACATCAATCTTCAAGGGTTTGCGGCATGCACAAACAAAGATGCCTATGCCTTAAAACCCCCCCAGACAGACTTGGAACGCAACTTCTCTTCCTTGACCCTCTAGCAAGGATCCTCGACCTTCTTCTGAGCAATTCGGTCACCCTATCATAGCCTTGAAACAATCCATTGTTGTTGCACTGCCATGCCCTCCTTTGCTGCGGCCCAAAACAAAGAATGCCTTTCTCTCCAACGAGTTGTTCTTTATGTTTGTGTTGCACAAATGGATGAATTAATGCTCTTATATTCACCCTCTATTTATACTAAAGAGGGGCTCGAAAATGTCATGTTCTAGGGGCTTGAGCAACTGTCAATAGGCCTTCCTAACCTTAGGCCAACCTAGACCATCATGTGCAAAACCCAACATAACCTTCAAAAATTCATAACTCCATTTCTATAACTCAGAATCAGATGATACTTGTTGCGTTAGAATCATCTCGCCAAGAGCTATCATCCTCATCCACCACATGTCGAAATGGGCTCATGGTTTTGGCCCAAATCCTGATGCGTGCAAAACCCCAAGCTTGGGTTCTAAACCCACAAGCCTACTTGTGGCGCTTTGACCTCCAACCCCCGAACACTAGGGCTTGGAGTACCTCCCAAGCTACACAAAAATCAACACGAGCAAGATTTAATCCTAAGGTTTTTGTCTTAGAAGATAGATCATATTTAAGCAACTTGAGTATGGACGAACTACATGGGATACTTACAGGGTATGAAATGAGGATTGAAGAGATAAATGGTTCATTTAATATAGAAACAACATTTACAACATCCAAGAAGATCGAGTAGGGAAAACAAGTATTCAAACCTAGATCTAGTTGTTGTAAAGAGAAGAAGAAGAACTTTTAGATGAAGAATTTGTGTACATTACAAGGAAGATGAAAAGAGGAACAAGAAAGTACAAAGGAAAACTTCCATTAGTATGTTTTGACTGTGGTGAGATTGGTCATTTTGCTGCTAGGTGCCCTCATATGAATGAAGCATTTACGGAAGGAAAGAAGGGTCAAGGAGATTTCAACAAGCAAGGTAAGAAGAAAGGGTTTAAGAAAAACTTCCTCTCCAAGGAAGATGGTTCCTCATCCCGAAGAAGAAAGTGACAGTGATGAAGAAAACAAGGAAATAGTATTATTTATGGCTAAGCATAACAAGAAGGAAGCACCTGATGAAGAAGAAGATGAAGAAGAAATGACTGAAATCAAATTTCAAAATGAAGTTGTCAGAGTTATAAAAGAACTCAAAGCACTCAAAGCAGAAAGAAAAAGTGTTAATTTTGTGGAAGTTGAATTTAAGGAGGTAAAAGAACATGCCAAGAATCTCAACAAAAGGAATGAAGAAGAAATCATCAACCTCAGAGTAAAGTTAGAAGAAGCCAAAATAATTGAAGAATCACTCAGGAATGAGTTAAAAGAAAGCAATAAGGCAAGGGAAGAACTAGAAGCCGTAAAGGAAGCAAAAAGGGAAAATGTTTTGCAAAACTTTGCAAATAGCTCTAAGACCTTGGATGAGTTCATTAGCAACAAAAGGTCATATAGTGATAAGACTGACTGGTCTAGGCTACAAAGAAACATTTGAAAAGGGTTCAAGCTCCTTCTAATAGAAAAGGCAAATGGACAGAAAACCTTTCCAGAAACTGTTAAAGGATCTATCAAGCAAGGAAGTTTCCCAGTTGAACCAGAAAGTCAAGATATGCAAGAAGGCTCTTGGAAACTGATTCCACGAAGAAGGTTTTCTCCTTGGTAACAATCCGTCTTTCATGACTTTCGTTATTCATGTAGAAAGTTTGGACATAAAGCTATAGACTGTCATACTTATGGTTGGAACGGAAGCAACTTTGGAAGACCCTTTAGGAATGGTTATTCCAGAAATTCGCAAGCAAACTTTAGGCAAAGTTACAACATATTTGACTATTTAAGAAAAGAAGTAGAATGCCATAAATGCAACAATTTTGGACATTTGGCTAAAGATTTCAGATTTGCGGCTCCCCCAAAGGAATCACAATAGAATCAGAATGAACAAGTTTAGAAGAAGAAAGATTAAAGGTGCACCTCTTGTCCTAAAAGCTCAAAGTAAAGAAATGTTTGGTACGTCGATAGCAGTTGTTCAACACATATGACTGGAGACAAGTATAAATTTATATCTTTGAAAGAAGGGAAAGATGGAAAAATATATTTTGGAAATGACGAATCTTCAAATGTTATAGGAATAGACACTGTCAAACTTGGAAGCAAGGATGTGTTGAGAAATCTAGAGCATGAAGAGTTAAAAGATTTCTCTGCTTGATAATTGCTTGTGATATACTTTTACTTCTTAGCTTATAGTCTTTTCTTTGTTATGCTATTATTGTGTTCCTTTTGTCAAGACAATTACCAATATGCACAATAAAAGACATGTGACGCAGTATGTAGGCTTGTTAGCGAGGGCCAAAACCTCTCACCTCTTGAGAGGAAAACCTGATCAAAATTCTTCTTCTAGATCTTCAATTGATGAGTGTCAAGACCATGACAAAGACCCTTGACTCTAGTATCCTCCCAAGAACCTTGTCACTAACCTTGATGCTTTGCCTCTTTCCTTTCTCGACTTTCTTCTTGATCTCAAACTGCTCTCCTCAGATCCTCCTAGAGAAAATCAGTTTCTATCCTTCACACTACTTCTTCTCGACTTCCTCTAAAGAAACTCAGCCTCTACATATCTTTCTCGGTCACCCAGAACAATACCCCGGAAGAACTCTTCCTTCGCTGACCCTAGAAGAAAGCTTCCTTCACAATCCCTAGAAGTAACTCTCCTTCGCTGTCCCAGAAGATTCTCTACTTCGCTGACCCAGAAGAATCCTCCTTCGCTTGCTTAGAAGAATCTCTCCTTATCACTTCTTCACACTTCTCTTTGCAGCCTCTTCTTCGCACTTCTTCACCGAATGCTTATCAAGTTTCTTGCTTCTCAGTGAGGCCGAGTGTGGCTATATATACAATTCATCTCATGTCCTTTAGGCCGACATGTTCACAAGAGTTAGGCCGACTTCTTATAGCATATTCTTCCATTGTTGTAGGCTGACTTGAAGAGGATAAGTGACAAGGTCTTGGAGGATAATTTACATAGACAAGTTTGACTCTATACAAAGTCTAACATGACTTCATTACATGACAATGACTCTTATCATTTTATGACTAGATGACAAATAATTCCTAAAGACTCTCAATGGGAGTCTTGACTCAAAAATAAAATCTCTTGCTCATGAAACCCATGAAGCAAACAATACAATAAATTTAATTTTATTCTTTACATCTCATTACATAAAATCATAATTACATGTCATTATGAAGACCGAACCTAGTTACACTTTTCAACACTCCCTCTTAACTACAGAGGTATTCATAATGGTATTTGGACTTTCTCAATCTGAATAATTTATCATAAGAAGAATTTAGATTAGTAACTCATTTGTATAACATCATATCAACCAACATTGTTACATAGCAAGGCCTTGACTAACAGCTCTATATCTCCACAAGGTTTGAGCTCAATGCTGGCGAGACCAATGATTTATAGACACTCTCATCATTGTCTCTCTCGGAACATCCCCTACCCGGGTGCTTAGGGTGTGTTCCATGAGGACTATTCTTATCTTGGACTACCCATCCATCAAGGAGTATCGGTCCTCCATGCCTACCCTTCTATTGGATGCCCTATCTCATCCTCAAAGAGTATCAAATGCCAAATGATTACCCAATCCTCCATTCTGTCTTCCCAGGTGAAGACCGGAATGGTGTATCTATCTCTCCCCCTTAAATATGGAGGACATATACCAATAAAGGAATGTACTTATTCCTACAAAAGGAATGTACCTAAGCTCCCTCTTGGCTTAGGAATTTCAAGTTTCTTCCAAGTAAGAAACTTCTTTTCAGGGTTCCTCTTAACTAGGGACCTATAGCAACTTCTCAGGTGGAGATGTTGGGTCTACCAGCTGCTTGAAGAACTCCTTTCTTCCTCGATGTCATAAATTTATTTTATAATGGAGTCTTCATCTTTTGGGACTTCTTCATAGGGCACAAACCATCCATCACTTTCATCCATGAGTTAGTCATGTCCTCATTTCATCAGAAAGTGATCCATTAGTTTTCCATCTGGCTTTGCTTCATGTCAGATTGCTTTCTTTATGCCCATATTTTCCGGAAGGATCTTACATCCTTCAATATGGTCTTCCTGGAAGTCATCCACAGATCCTCCCTTTGGTAGTCCTACATAAGCTCATCCAGATATTAGTTCAAAAATAAGACATGAACACTTAAATCAAAATTACCTTTGTGATGGTCTTTCTTCATGACATCTTCCTATAAGTATTAGCATCTTCCAAGCAGATTGACACACCTCCTAAAGATATTCAGTGTCAAGGGTCTTCATCTTTTTTCGATTCTTATCAGAGTCTTCATATCTTTCGGGGAGATGTTCCAGTCAACTCTTCTTGGTCTTAGATGTTGAATGCCCTCTACTTTTGTTGCCTGTTTTACGATCTCTTCCTTTCTTTTCACACCCTTCATTCCTAGGAGCTTCCAACCAGAGTTCCTTAATCGTAGTTAGCTTCCTCATGATCCATATGAGAACATATTATGTTGATTTCATCTAGTGTGACTTATGCTTTTCTGCAATCTTTCAGAGGAGGAGATTCTTTCTTCTTTTGATCATGTTTCCCAAAATGGAAATAGTGATCCATATTATTTGCAACCATATGACATGAATTTCATAACCACCTATGTAAGCATAGATACCTCATCTTTCCTTTCAGTCATCCAAACTTCCTGTAGCAACTTCATTTGAACGAAATAACTTTATCCTTTAGACCTGCTTCATTATGTCATCATAGCATCATCCCGTGAATCCCATGAGTTGGAATTTCTTGATGAAACATTTGCTACCTTTCTACCTTGGTGAATCCTTTGATAAGGATTCCATCAGAGAAACTTGAGGATCTTTCATAGCCTCACCCAATAGATGTTTCCTTATTGGCTATGGTATGATGATCCCAGTCGATGATGGCCTCTACTTCTTTTGATAAGTATCACTTGAGATTTTAATGAGGTTTCCAAGAGCTCCCATTCTTTGTAAACAATAGAATTTATTCTAGACATTCTTTCTGTTCCCATGTCATGAGCTTTTACTTCTAATGCTTCTGTCGGAATCTTATTTTCTAATCTGATGCATCCTATCTTATTTACATTACTTTCTAGTGAAGAAGATCATCTTAGTCATAGTAGAGATATTTTGCTTTGTTATTCTTAAGCTTCTTTGTCTCAGGTTCTTTCACTTCCTTAGTAATATGGGCTTCTTCCCTGTCCCTCTTATGTTTAGGACAATCTCTTCTATAGTGCCCAAGTTTCTGACAACTATAGCATCTTTCCTTCGCCATGTTCTTCTTTTTCTTTGGAGGACCAAACTTTCCAAATTTCCCTTTTCTTTTTGTCACTGATTGATCCTTTCTATCTGATCTTTTGTTACTTTCTTTCTTCAACCTGTCTTCTTCTGCCTTGCAGAGAGACCATAATTTGATGAATGGGATAACTTCCTCTTCCCCAGTAGATGTGAGGTTACCTTGTTCATTAGTCAATGCATTTAGAATAACAAAGATCATTTCTTTATCAAATACCATCTCTCTTGGATCTTTCAATTGCCCTTTTATTTGAGATGCTTTTGAAAGACATGACGATATCCCTTCATCCTTTGACACCTTCAATTTATATAGATTAGATCTAAGTGATATGATCTTTTCTATCGTGCTTTTAGAGAAAAGTTCCACCAGTTTATCATATATTTCTTTAGATGTCTCTAGCTCTGCTACATAGGGAATGAGAGGATCTTTAATAAATTCCTTAAGAATCTTTTGAGCCTTAGGATCCCTTTTCATGTAATCAAATAATGCTTGTTCTTCGGATGGCTTGGAGACCTTTCCATGGACATGATCAATGACTTCATTTACTTCAAGGACTATGTCTATCCTTCTTTTCCATACAAGGAAGTTTGATATCCCAACCAACTTATGGTTTTCCTTGAAACATGAAGTCATTTTTACTAGATTAGATTATAAGAAAAATGTACTTGTGAAGATAGAATCTTCAACTTGATAATGATGAACTGTTTGCTTCAGATGATCCTTTTAAGAAGGTTCTTTCTTCGACGAGGGAAGACGACCTTCTTTAGGATGATTTTCTTCCAAATTAGATCCTTGCGTCAATAATGAGAAGATTGCTTCAATAATGAGATTCTTGCTTCATTAAAGTGATTCTAGGGTTTCGATCTTTCTTCCTGCTTCATAATTTCAAGATTCTTGCTAGACTTCAATCTAGGGTTTTGGCATGATGAAGATCTTGATTTCTTGCTTGGTGTTCTTTGACTTGCTTTGATCCTTCTTTGAAGCTTGATTCTCGTGTGTCAATTTGCTTGATTGCCCCTTCTTGACTTCAACACCTTAGCTCTGATACCATGTTGAGAAATCTAGGGCATGAATAGTTAAAATATTTCTCTACTTGATAATTGCTTGTGATATACTTTTACTTCTTAACTTATAGTCTTTTCTTCGTTATGTTATTATTGTGTTCCTTTCATCAAGACAATCACCAATATGCACAATAAAATAAAGTGACATAGTATGTAGGGCTTGTCAGCCGGGGCCAAAGCCTCTCACCTCTTGAGAGGAAAACCCGATCAAAATTCTTCTTCTAGATCTTCAATTGATGAGTACCAAGACCATGACAAAGACCCTTGACTCTAGTATCCTCCCAAGAGCCTTGCCACTAACCTTGATGCTTTGCCTCTTTCCTTTCTCGTCTTTCTTCTTGATCTTGAACTGCTCTCCTCGGGTCCTTCTAGAGAAACTCGGTTTCTATCCTTCACACTGCTTCTTCTTGAATTCCTCTAGAGAAATTCGTTCTCTAGATCTCTTTCTCGGTCACCCAGAACAAGTACCCCAGAAGAAGCCTTCTTTCGTTGACCCTAGAAGAAACCTTCCTTCGCAATGCCCAAAGGTAACTCTCCTTCGAAAGTTATGTTCTGTTTTTGCTTGCTATTATGTAGCCAATTTGTAAGGCAATACTCTATGCAAATTTGGTAGAGAATTAAAGCTTGTTAGTAAAAAAAAAATAAGTCCAATTTGTGAGAGCACCAGCATAGTTCTAGAAATGATGTTCAATCTAAAACCTGGAATCCCTTTGAAACGTGCACTCTTAGCCTACAAGTAAAACCTAGGCCTTTTGAATTTCTAATACAACTAGTTCTGTCCAAATAATATCTCAAACAAGGAAATAAAATTGTCACTATAATTGTCAGAGAAATAAAGGACCAAAGAATTGCCACTATTGCTAGTTTTGATGCAATGGAATATGCCATCACTTCAACGTTCAGTAAACCAAAAAAGGTTTACAGGATCCCCTGCAATAAATGATCCTCCTTCGCTTGCCTAGAAGAATCTCTCCTTATCACTTCTTCGGACTTATCTTTGTAAACTTCTTCTTCGCATTTCTTCACCGAATTCTTGTTGAGTTTCTTGCCTCTAAGTGAGGCCGAGTGTGGCTATATATACACTTCATCTCATGTCGTTTAGGCTGACATGATCACAAGAGTTAGGCCGACTTCTTCTAGCATGTTCTTCCATTGTTGTAGGTCGACTTGACGAGGATAAGTGACAAGGTCTTGTATGATACTTTACATAGACAAGTTTGACTCTATACAAAGTGTAATATGACTTCATTACATGACAATGACTATCATTTGATTACTAGATGAAAATACTTCCTAAAGACTCTCAATGGGAGTCTTGACTCAAGAATAAAATCTCTTGCTCATGAAACCCATGAAGCAAGCAATACAATAAATTTAATTTTCTTTTCTACATCTCATTACATAAAATCATAATTACATATCATTATGAAGATTGAACCTAGTTACACTTTTCAACTGGATGCTATAGCTAAAGATGTGCTTCTTATTGAAAATATGAATCACAATATGCTAAGTGTAGGTCAAATTTGGTCAACTTGTGGCTACTACAAGTAGAACTCCAAATGACATATGCACCTTGGATGAGGTTGTTAAAGGATGTTTCTTTGCAAAATAAGATGAGAGTTAGCTATGGCATAGACGAATGGGACATATAAACTTTGACAAGCTTGTAATACTTAACAAAAAGGAAGCTGTGAGAGAGATGCCATTAATTTCAAAACCAACCAATGTTGTATGTGAACATTGTCGGCATGGAAAGCAAACAAAAATCGTATTCAAGACAAAAGAACACTTCCATCTCAACCATTGGAATTAATATACACTGATATATGTGGACCAATGAGGACTAAAGGATTGAATGGTGAATTATATTTTATGCTAATGATAGATGATTATACCAGGATGAACACTTTTAGTTTCTTGAAGAAAAAGTTGAGGCATTCGAATGTTTCAAGATCTACAAGGAAATAGTTGAGAATGAAAGTGATTTAAAGATTAAATATTGGAGATTTGATAACGAAGACCATTTTACCTCGAAAGCATTTCAACATTTTGTGAAGAAAATGGAATAAAAAGGCAGCTATCAACAACCAGAACTCTGCAACAAAATGGTGTTGTTGAAAGAAAGAATAGAACTGTACAAGAAATGGCCAGAACAATGCTAAATGATTTAAAATTAGATGACAAATATTGGGTTCAAGTAGTTGATATAGCTGTGTTATTTTGATCAAAAGTTTGCTTAGAAATAATTGTGATATGACTCCATACGAACTTTGGAAAGTAAGACCAACAAATGTCAAATATTTTAGGGTATTTGGAAGCAAATTCTACATCAAAAGAGAAGATCAAAAAACAAGAAAGTTTGATTCTCGAGTAGACGAAGGTATCTTTGTTGGTTATTCACGCACAAGAAAAGCCTATAAATGTTACAATCAAAGACTTAAATGAATAGTTGAAAGCATCAATGTAACATTTAATGAAGACTATGGCTCAAAGGTTAATGAGGAAAGCTCCTCATCAAGCAAATCAGAGATACACGAGTCATAACCAAAAAGGGTCAAAGAAGAATTCCCGAAGCAAGCACAATTGAAGAAGGAAACAACTACCAACCAAGAAGAGATAAGAGATGAACAACAAGTTGAACAACAAGCGCCCTCAAAGACCCCTAAAGAATTGTATCAAAAGAATCATCCTTCAAATCAGATCACTGGGGATCTCAATGAAGGTATAGGAACTAGAAGAAACCGTTAGCTTTGTGTACCACAACAAGCTCATCTTGCTCTTTTAGCTACATTTGAGCCAAACAATTTTGAAGAAGCTACTCAAGATGAACATTGGGTAGCTGCGATGAATGAAGAATTAGATCAAATTGAGAAAATGACACTTGGGAATTGGTCCCACACCAAAAGATAAAAATGTTATTGGAACAAAATGGGGTTTTAGGAACAAACTAAATGAGGATGGACAATGTACCAGGAACAAGGGGAGGTTGGTTTGCAAAGGATCTGCATGGGTTGAAGGAATCGATTTCAAAGAGACATTTGCTCCTGTTACCATAATGGAAGCTATCGGGATGTTGTTGGCTTATGCATGTTCAAGAAAAATCAAAGTTTATCAAATGGACGTAAAATCAACTTTTCTAAATGGTGAACTAGAAGAAGAAGTAGATATAGAACAACCTGAAGGATTTGTCCTTACTGAAAAGAAAGATTATGTTTGCAGATTAAAAAAGTCGTTGCATGGTCTCAAATAGGCGCCTAGGGCATGGTACGCCTGTCTTGATAGGTATTTGCAACAACAAGGATTCAAGAAGAGAATGTAGATATCAACCTTTATGTAAGGATTGAACATGATAGTTTGATGATTATTGAGTGTATGTGGATGATATAATCTTTGGAAGTGATGATGACAGATTAAGTAAGAAGTTTGCAACAAATATGCAAAGTGGGTTCGAGATGTCACTACTTGGTGAGTTGACATACTTTTTGGGTCTTCAGATATCTCAACAAGACAAGGGAATAT
This sequence comes from Pinus taeda, assembly GCA_000404065.3. Lineage (NCBI taxonomy): Eukaryota > Viridiplantae > Streptophyta > Pinopsida > Pinales > Pinaceae > Pinus > Pinus taeda. The sequence goes on along the minus strand of APFE031487706.1, from coordinate 164,712 downwards.
TTATCTATGACCTAATAGATATTCTAGGTTTGAAGTATGAGGTGCCTAAGGTCTTCTAAGGAAAAGATACAACTTAGGTACAAGGCTACAAAGAGTAATGGAAATTCACTTTCCTTGGAGAAGACAATTTCAGGCACACAAGACCTAGGTTTTGATTAGTAGGTTGAGAGTTGGGATGGCTCAAGGTCAAGGTGAGGAGAAATGGTTTTCTACAATGAATTTCAACAAGACAAAAGCACATGAATGTGAAATTTTTAATATTGTTGTAGTTACTAGTTATTATTCACTTGTTTGAAAAGATTATTTGTCTTCTGCTATTTATATGGAACAAACACTATATAAAACACTACTGCAACTTCACAAAAAATTAAAGCATAGGGACTGAGAAAATATTGCGCCAAATAATGAGCACTGTCATTTTTGGACAAATGTCCCTGGAAAAATCCCGAAGGGAAAACTAGTGCAACAGACGAGGATTATTATTATTTTTCTTCAGCAAAATCTGTGATTGAATTTTTTCAACTGCTTGCTATAACTAGCAAAGCTTCGGTAATTATTTTTCTCCAGCTACTAGCACATAAAAATACCTCGAAAGAACTCGACTTGCCTCTGCAAGATAACTTGTCCCTCCTAAGATAATTCGACCTCCCTCTGCAAGTGCGTATAGCCTCACATGTGCAACCTTGGTTGAAGGAAATTCGGTCGTGTGTCCTCTGAAAAACTCAACCTCCTTTGACAAATTAACTCGGCCTGACCTCTAGGTCTTCCTTGGAATAAATCAGGTTCAAAAACTGCCCTCTCCCTCCCACACGTGTGAATTCAAAACTCGACCTCCAGAAACCCTTACACACCAAAAAAATCTTGGCCTCCTGCAAACATCGAACTGGCAATTTTTCTCCCTTTGTATCTTAGAAACTGGAAGGAATCGATGAAGAAACTATCTATGGAAATATTCTACTCAATCACTGTTGATTCCTCGTTGCTTGGTGTCCTCCACGCTATCATCGCGCCCTTGCTATCACTACAACTTTGTGTTTCGAATGTGTTCTTCAAATACGCATCGACCTCCTCTTATAATCTCTCGTTGAATAATCAACAACCACGATGTAAGTCCAATCAATGGCTAAGATCATCTTGACTTCTAAAAATGACTTTTCTAGAAGTCACTAGAGGAAAATTGATTTACCTCAATTAATCTCGATTAATTAAGTCATTTCCCTAAGTTAGACTTAGCAAAATTAATAAACTTGCTAATTAATTATAATTAAGGCAATTTTCCTTCGAAACTTTTTTGTGTATTGGAGAAAATTAGTCCACTGTGTTCCTTAGCCTCATGGACACCATCTGAGACTAGAACACCTGTCCGAGCTACACAAACTAACACTCCCTCTTAGCGAGGAAGGTGTTCTGCATAACACCCAACTTGTCTTTAAAGAAGATGAATCTTGCCTTCTCCAATGCCTTTGTCAAAATTTCTGGTACCTGCTCATCTATAGGTAGATATTGTAGTTGAAAAATCCCGCGCTATACACAATCCTTGATGAAGAAGTACATGATGTCTATATGCTTGAACCTATCGTGAAACACCAAATTCTCAGATAACTTGATGCAACTCTGATTGTCACAACGTATCACTGTTGTCTTTATTATCTGACCAAACAAGACAACTAGCATCTTCTGAAGCCATATGGCCTCGAACATAGCCATGCTAGCTGCTATGTACTCTGCCTCTGCATAACTCAGTGTCACGGACTTCTTCTTTCCACCGTATCAAGAAAAAACTCCTGATCCCATGCTGAAGCAACACCTTGAAGTGCTTTTTCAATCCACTGTATTGCTTGCCTAGTCTGCATTAGTATAGCCCACCAACCTGATACCATCACCTTGAGCATATCTGAGGCCATACTTGATTGTACCACACAAATACCCTAGCACATGTTTTGCTGTTGTCCAATGCACTCTCTTCGGTTCTACTATGAACTGCTTGAGAGAGTTTACTGCATAGGATATATTTGGTTTGGTGTTGACCAAATACATGAGAGAGCCAATCAACTGCCTATATAAGGTGGTGTCTACATCCTTCTCCCTGGATGCGTCTACGTTCCTCCAATTCGTGATCATGGGTGTAGACATGGCTATGCAATCCTCCATCCCAAACTTCCTCAGGATCTCGATACAGTATTTCCCTTGTCTAAGGAAAATCTCCACATCTGTTCGCCACATATCCATGCCTAAAAAATAGTGCATAAGCCCAAATCTTTCAAATGATCTAAGTTACAAGATCCCTCTTGCATTCTTCAATGAGCCCCACTGAACCTATTAGAAACAAGTCATCCACATACAAGACAAGAATGAGAACCTCATCCCCGACCACCAAGCAGTAGTGACTAAGTTGCACGAAACGCCGAAATGTCTAGAAGTTATCGAAACGAGGACGGCCCGAAATGCGACCCCTGGAAAATGGAAACATGACTGAAACGTCATATATATATATATATATAAATATATATTATAAATAGTCAATATTAAATAAATTATAACACATTATTTTGCAAGAAAAGAAAGAATGAGACATATAAATGACGTTTTATAAGGAAATCCAAATTTATATTAACTCCAACAGATGATTACATGATGCAAATATCCAAAATTAGCTTTTGTAGATGAGGCTTTACATCCAAGATTCCAAAATCCAACCTTAATATGTGAGGCTATATGTGCTAAAACTGAAATAAAACATGAACTGAAGACAATCATAACTACATTAACATATCATTACTAATAAAACTCCTCCTCATCATCAACAAAGATAGAACAAGATGCTTGTTCAACAGAAGAGGCAAGTCTACTAGTACTTCCAGTTGCACTTGCATCACCACTGGCACAAATATCAAGAGCAGAAAGAGAGAGCTCTAAATTTGGACATTCTGCATCCACATCCCAATCTTTATGAGGTCCACTTGTATATTCTTCACCCCTACAAGACACACTGCATAGGTTTGAATGCACATATACAAGGTCCTTTGCCTTCTGCGATCCCAACCTGTTGCGCTTCACATTATGAATGAAATTGTAGGTGCTCCAATTCTGTTCTGCTGATGAAGAGCTTGCCATTTGTGATAGAGTACAACCATTATTGCAGCGATAATGCTGCAACTTCCGGGCTTCCTACTTTACTTTTTATCAACTTGGTAGTTCGTAACAAACTTGGAAGCGACGGTGCTATATGCACAAGTACTAGTTCTTATTGCTGGCTGTCACTTGGTCAGCTGGCGCAAGATCACTAGGAGCTCAAGCCAACTTCTATGAATTCCAGAAGAAGCTTTATATGTGATGAAAGAAAGGAAAGCTTAACCTATAGAGGCTATTCTACTTGCAGAAAGTGAAAGAAGACTGAAATGTGAGGTAACCCTAGCAAATCCTAATTAACTAGCTAACCCTACTTTTGTATAAAGAGAGTTGAAAAACCATAAAATGAATGCCATTACCTACTTAGGAAGTAAACAACATTTATTCAAGCTATTTCTAGAAGGAAATGAGAAAAAACATCTTTTTAGATTTTTATGTATTTTTAGGTGGAATTGTCATGAATGTAATTTATTTGTGTGTGAATGTGGCAGCGATTAGGTGGCGATGGAGGGCGAATTTGGAGTTTGCAGAGGTGTAGGACGGCGTGGAGGGGTCCTAGGAGGTCCCAGGTGGCCTCCTGGAGGCTTTCTCTGCAATCGGACTTCAAAAAGACACCTACAAGAAAATCTACAGGAGGCTGTAGGGGATCTACAAGAGGTCTACAGGGGGATGCCGAACGCTGTTCTAGAGGTTTTGAAGGTGGGAAAATGGGTGGAAAGGGTAGCTGAAGGCTAGGATGATGTGTTGAGGTGTCTAGGGTTCATCAAGAATGATTAGGACAGAGAGCAAGATGGTCGGATTTGTTGAAGGAAAGAGAGGAAAGTTTATGAGAAAAGTGCAGAAAACTAAGGCAGATTTGTGAGGGACTTTGGGTGACTTGTGGAACATAGATCAAAGAGAGATGGTGATGGCTGATTGGCTGAATTATTGTGAGAAGAGATTCGCTACAAGAGAACTGAAAATCAAACAATGAAATCAAGCAAGCAAAGAAACTAGATACATCAAAAAAACAAAATTTTCATCAAGCTAATCTAAACTTTGATCTAGGAAAGTAAATGCTGAAAAATGCTACATGGAAAGAAAGCATGGAAGAAAATTTATTGCAAAGACAGTAATGAGCATGGTGAAATAGATCTACAACGAAGCATTAACCTTCTAACAAACTGCAACATTAAAAATCCTATGGAAAAGGCAAATCTGTGTTTTTTTGTGGCAGCAAGAGGGTCTTGGCCTCAGTTCATGGTCCTAGAGGGAGGAAAGGAGGCCAAGGCTCTGTTGATGGCCCTTTTGTGTCTTTTTCCTATCATTGTTCAACCTACTGCAGCAAAATGAAATGGAAACAACCTTTTTAAATCATCAAAAACAACCTATTCTTAACTAAGACAAAAATCTATCTAACAGCAACTAATTCATAAATTGAAACAAAGCATATAAATACAAAACAAGAGGAGCTTGCCCTAACCCAAGAGCTTCAACCCTCTGAGGTAACTCAGTGCTATAGCTCGAACAAGATCTCATCTTCATTATCAAAATAATAATAGGATTACATGAAACTGTCAACAAAAGTAAGCTCAAAGTTGAGCAGAGAAAAGCTGCAACAAAAATTCGAAAATTTGACTAACTTCCAACAACCTAATGAGGCCCTAGGCCTCTCTACTTGTACAATTGAAGCTCCCAACAACTTCCTTAAAACCAGGGAGGCTTGGCTCCCAAAACTTGAGATAAATAGAAGTTATCCTCCACTCGCTCGGCTGCCTCTTTGGTGCATTGATGTGGCTGCTTGTGCTCCGAGCTGCATGATGAAGAATTCGAAGTGGGGAGTCATAAATGAGGGGTGTATCCTCCTATAAATCCTCTCCCTTGTCTTCTTCGAATATTTGCTGCCAAATTTCTGTTAAATCTTTGACTTTGTCTCCAAAATTGACCAAAAATCTGCATTAAACACACATTAGACTCCATGGCATAATGACCAACCCAACTCACTCTATTAGCATAAATATAATAAAAAAACATGCAATAAACTAATGAGAATGGTGGATTAAGCTAAGTTAGGAGGCAAAATGAGCCCATATAATTACCCATTTATGGGGCTCATCATCACCTCCCTACTGAATGTGTTGCTCATCCTCTGAGCAACTAGTCCATTTCTTCATCTTTGATGGCCCTGATGGCCTCCTTGACATCCCATGCTTCTAATGCGAGGTCTTTTTCTTTGTCATGGAATCCTGCCTTTCTATCCACCTCTTACCACCGCTGTTGTTCTTCTCCCTCTTTTCGACCTTCTAGTTGGCCTAACAGCAGTGGGGGACTCAATTTGAGGCCAATCCAATTGGCCTTCAAACTCTGCATAGAGTGCTTGTACAGTGGCACTCTCCTTAATGCTTCTTTCATCCTTGTTGGGGAGTGATACTCCTTGATTTACAGACTGTGTGGGAGAGTGTTCCGCCTTCTCATAGAAGCATGAATACAGTCTTCCCCAAGTAATCTTTCTATGTCCTCAAAATGTGCAATAGCCTGAGCCTTATCATTGATATACTTAGGGGTACTTTGAGGATTATTTGCAAGCCGCTGGTGTGTGCTGATGAGAGCCATGGGGTCTGATGGCTCAACTTTGATCATTAAGGGTTCATTTTTCTCTTTTTCCATCAACTTTTTGATTTCTGTTGCCCTTTTCTCCTCATGATTCATCCATGATGCCATGGCCAACAGTCGCAAGTCCTCTAGCCTAGCATTGGGGTCCCATAGGTTCATATCGGTGAAGGCCATGTTATGCAAATAGAACTCTGCTATCTTTGCCTTGTCTTCTGCTGAACTTTGGTCACATAGGTCCATAAATTGTCTATAATCTTGGAAAGGCATTGTGCCTCTCTGTGCCAAAGTCTTGATCTGAAACTGTAGCCATTGGTCTTTGAGGTATACTCCATATGATTTTGCTGGTGTTCTGCACTGTAGTGCCTCCATAGACCAGCTGGCCATGCATGCCAATTGTGTCTCCTTTTCTTGCAGCTGTCTTCTCAATAACTCATTTTTTGTTTCCAAGTGATTTCTTGTGATTGCCTCTCTATGTCTTACAACACTTAACTCCCTGCCCATTTCTCTAAGCTTGTTCTCCATGTGGCCAATATCCTCTACTCCATTGGATTTGGCGATTTGCATCCAAATATGGCTCCTTATTCTTTCTTTTTCCAACTCAAAGAAAAGTGGGACTGTAAATTTCTGTGGAATGGTTTTTCCCCTTTCAAGAAAATTGTAGTAAGAGCCCAAACTATGCTGGGGTCAGGTTCTTGAGTCTCTGTTGTTTCCTCCTTCCCCTTTGGCTGTTCTTCTACCCTTTTCTCAAGTTTTTCAGTCTCACGTAGCTTAGTTAGGGTCTCCTGTAGAATAGTCTGTGCCTCCTGTAGAGCTGTTTTTGAGTGCTGTAGTTGCACTTTTTCCTTCCAGGTGGAAGATCTGGGACTTCCTCTTTCATATGTGATGGGGGTTTTAGAGGGAGATTCTTCCCCTTTGACAGTGGGTGAATTTTCAATTACAATAGGCACTGTTGAAGATGGCCGTGGTTTTCCTATTTTTATCCTTGTGCTTTTCCGAGCCCTGGAATACATCGATGTTCGCTTCTTCCTCTTTTGTTTTGGTTTCATTGGGGTGCTGAGGGCAGTGAGGGCAGCTGCTGCCTCTATTTCTAGGTTCTCGGGAGACACTTCTGTTTTTTCTGCCCCTTTTTCCTCTCCTTTTATCTTCTCTATCTCTGTTGGGTTTGTTTCCTCTTGCTCTGTTTTAGTTTCTTCCTCCTCTGGTTTAGTTTCCTCCTCCTCTGTTTGTTCCTCAGTTTCCTCCCCTTCTTCCCCTTGTTGCCCTTCCCCCTCACTATCAGAAGGACTGTGATCATATGTGAGGGCCTTTATATCATCTTCTTTTGTCATGTTTTTGAAGATTTCCCATGCTATGGGGATTGTGAAGGTATGGAGGCCTTCATCCACTAATAGTTTAATCAACCCATGGTGAGCCAATTGATTTGGACCTCCTGCCTTCAACTTAATGCTGGAGTCTATAAGGGACTGTAGGAGAAAATAGGGAATGTTGAGTTTCTGGGGTGTTGGAGTGTCCATGCCATATCTCAGCTCATGGAGGAGTCTGAAATGGTAGCCATAAACTATGCTATACCTTCCTTCACAGGAAATATACTTGATAATTTGGTAATTGACCTCATCCCAAGGGTAAGGTATGCTTGTTCTTATAATGCCATTTTTTGTCTTCTACAGGATGTTCATTTGGTTGGAAGGAGTTTTTCTCGGCAGATTGCCCAATTGGCTTTTCATCTTTTCTCCAAGGTAATCCAAGGGGAAGGCTGGTAACCCTACTGATAAATTCTGGGGTGATTACCATGGAGGGACCCCTCAAAGTAACAGTGGCATGGGTCCTTGACTGAGGGACTATAGAAAGGGCAAACTCCTGAGCCACTTCTTTATCAAACCCTCAGAATTTTTCAAAGAATGGCATCCAATTTGCTTTGGTAAAAATGGCTACTACTTCGGGATGTTCATGGATCCTAGCTGAATTTGTGGGCTCCTTCCTCATGAATCCCTCTTTCATTTTGCTTATACCCCCTTTGAACACCCAAAATAGAGATGGAGACAAGAATTTTGAAGGAATAGGAAAACAGAGAAAAACTGTGTTTTTTTAAGAAAACAGGCAGATGGAATTCCTCTTCTTTTACAAGCTCAATTCCTCCTTAAAACTGTATCATTCCATGCACATATTAATAATCAAGGTTGGTATGCACAGAACCTACCTCCTTAAGCCATAAATCGAGCAAAAATCCCGTGTTTTCTCCTTAAAAACTGCTTACTACCCCTCCTATAGAGCTGGCTGTAGGTGCTCTTGTAGAATCTGTTATTGCTCCTGTAGAATGCCGATAGCAGTAAGATGGCTGAAAACGATAGAGAACGATGGTTTCAAGGCTATGGAGGTGGTATAGAGCTTGCTACAGCTAAGTGGACGAAGATGAAATGAAAAAAAGGTGGTGAAGGAGTTTCGAGGAGTACTTATGTCTTCTTTGAGATATTTCCAGTGATGGGGTGAGCTGGAAAAAAGGTACGTTGCCATATTTGGATCGTTGGTCCCCACAGCCTTGTCATCATGACTCTTTCTCACAATCACTTCCCATCATTTCATTGGAGTTTGTATACCCTCCACTACCTGTCCTTTGGATTTTTCTGTGGGTTGACTAGGTACACGTGTGGTGGCATCTCCAGATGAGCACAGTCAACTGGATGAGGGTGGCCAGTTAACTGGCCACCTTTTCTCATTCAACCCTAACCCCATCTCATTTGCTTATGCATATTTTTTGAATTACACAGATGCAACAGAGGAGAGGGTTAGACACTTACCTGCAAGTCGAATGTGCGTGCTGTGGTGCATTTTGGTTCCTTTTTTGCTGCATGCTCGTATTTCAGTTGCTGCATGCCTGTATCTCCTCTGCTGTATGTTTTTTGCTCCCTGATGTGTGGCTTGTGTGGTCCAGGTATCCTCTGGCTGAATTTGATCTTCAGGTGTCTGCTTCAACCTTCAGATTTACACCCTCATGCTGCTGATGCTAGATTTTAATGGGACAGTGACTTGTTTTGTCCATATCTCCCAAATGGTAGACTGGATTGACTTGAAATTTTTTGAGCATATATCCATTATCATTATGCACCTCCCATAGAAAAATTTTGGTCAATGGATGCATGGATTTCGAGAAAAACAAAAAATCGCTGAAGGTGATGGAGGCTGATTTAGTGGAAACCGTGCATTGGAATTAGCTGAAATTGCTTGGGCATATTACCATCATCCATATGCATCTCCCCATGAAACAATTTTTTGAATGGATGCACGGATATTGAGAAAATGCAAAAATGGCTGAAGGTGATGTAGGCCAATTTCTTGGTAACCGTGCACTGGAATTTGCTGAAATTGCTTGAGCATGTTGCCATCATCCATATGCAACTCTCCATGAAACAGTTTTTCAAATGGATGCACGATTTTCAAGTTAAGGAAGAAACAAATTTCTGCTCTATGTATTTTTGGCATCAGAGCATCCTGCAGTTTTTTGGACAGTAAGAAAAATGAGCTTGGGGTGTGATGCAGGCTTGGAAATGATGGAAGAGAAGTTTGGAGACTGCAGGAGGATTTATAAACCTTTTATGAGGCTTCCCTGTTCCTCAAGCTGCTTTTAAAATTCATTTCTAGCTCTGTAATTTCTACAGGAGCCTCTTGTAGAAAACACAAGGCCTCTTGTAGAAGACACAGTTTTCGGAAAAGAAGCACAGTGAGGTGAAAAGAATGTCAAGAATGATGGAAAAAGGTGAGGGAAGGTAGGATAGGTGTTGTTATTGGTTTCAGAGCTCCCTTGGCACCTGCTTCTGCTTCGTATAGTCCTCTTGCACCTACAATACAATTGGAAATTCATTTTTCTTTTTCTTTGTCTCTTTTTTTTTTGAAAACAACTAGGACGCTTCAGAGAGGTTTTCACCCTTATTGCCTGCCCTGGGTGCCTCCAAGGGAGGTTTTCAATCAATCAGCCAATATGAGGTGCTTCCAAGGAGGTTTTCATCTTAGATTTTTATTTTTTCTCTTATTTTTCATTTTTTTTCTCTTTTTTTTTCCTCTACCCTACCCTATTTGAAAAACGAAATCACTTTCAAGTATAAGAATACTTCCAATGGAGCCATGTGCACATCGAGATAATAGACAAGATGATGTGGAGGCTGGAAATGTATGCCTTGACATATATACGGATTTCAGAGACCAAATGGTTTGACTTTGAAGGGTTCAAGCATAGTTGAGGAAGAGAGTGATGCTGCAACTTAGTGACTGTTTGGAACCATATCTCAATGTAGTTGTGATGTCCTTGGCCCTCTTTCTGATCTGGATCATTTTTCATGTCTTCTTCTACCATGACCTTCACATCTTCTTTTTTTTGCTGATTTTTCTCTTGAATACATGGAGGATTCGTTGGTAACCATGGGGAGCTCTCTCAGTCTCTGATTTTGATGTTTTCTCTTTATCAAGTGCAACACATGGTTCTTTGATTTTCTCTTTTGAATCCTCTTCTTCTGGATGTGGTCCTTCAATGATATCAATATAATCTTTTTTTTGCAATACTCTTCCTGAGCTATGGTGAATACCATTGAGCTCAAGAGGAGTTGTTTGGAAGTGTTGTACCTCAGCGTTGTAAATGGGTTGAGCTACTTCAATGTGTGGGTTTGGAAATGGTGGTACAGGTAGTTGAGTGGGAGTGTATATTTGAGATGGATGTGGATGGGGTTGTGGTTGGGCAGGTTGAGATGGATGTGGATGAGATGCATTCCAATGAGGTTGCGGCTGAGCATAGGGTTGAAATGAATGGGTGGCTGGTTGGGCATGATGTTGAGATGTGAAGGACCAAGGAGGAGGCGTGGACTAGGAAGGATGAGCAGGGGGACCCCAAGAAGGTATGGAAGTGACTTGGTTGGGGTTGTAGTATGTCTGGGATGTCCCTTGAATTCCCTGCTGATATGGTCTAGGTCCATGCAACCTCTTTTGGTTTATGAAATAGATCTGTTCAGTGACTCCTTCGGCCCCTTGGTATACAGCTTTAAGTCCGAGCAAGGACGGGCGCTTATCTGTAGAATGATTTTCTTCACAGATTGAACAAACCTCTATAGAGTTCAATGGGCATTCATTCCTAGGATGCTTCCTGGTGCGTCTAGGGCAAAAAATGGGCAAAGCCCTCTCTGCTTCCTCTTGTTTTCTTTTGATATGCATGGCAAGAATCTACAACATCTCACTCTTGAAGTCTTCCAGCATGTTTCCAATTTCACCTTTAATGGATGAGTTGGAAGAAGAGGTACTGCCCCCAACATTTCTGTTTTTAGCTGTTGGCTCCAGAGGAACATTTTCTTTTCTTCTTCCCCTATAGGTTCTTCAAATATGTCTTGCTGTTCACCTAAGGGTTCTTCTTGATCGTAGCCACCGAAGAAGAGAGAAGGTTGGTTGTGTCAAGCAGTGGGGGTTTTGGGCAAAATTTTTCCTGAATTATCTCTATTCCTACGAGGCATGTGTTAGCCCTGAGATGCAGCGCTGATTTTTTTTGAAGGATGAAGGAAAGGCTCGGTCTGCTTCGCTATTCTTAAAGGGGTCCCACATGGGCCATCATTCCCCTTCTTCTTTTACCCCACTTACACTCTACCCGTCCCATTTCCTAAATCAACCTTCATACCCTGACAAAACCCTCTTTAATCTTAGCCCCAAGCGAATTAGCTAAAAATCCCCATAAAACCTTACCCATTCGCCATACACGCTGTCATCACAGCTCCCGAGGGCGCCTCGTAATTCCACCTCCCTACGCCGTTGATCTTTTCTCGTCGATCCAACGGCCCAAATTCCTCCTGATCAATGCATCATGCCCAATCGTTCTCCACCATTAGATCAACCCCGCGAGATCTAACGGTCAGCGCCCATATTGCGCAGACAACAAGCGCGAAAAGTACCCGCCCGATGAGGGCGGTTTTTCTCTTTCCCTGTCGCTACGTGTCATCCATTGAATGGCATTGGGCGAGTTCTAACATTTTCTGCTTACCGTCCGATGCTCGCTTGATAAAAGTTGTTTCCGCTTAAACTAAACCACCCCGCGTGTTACCGTCCGCGCATCTTCGCCGCCCGATAACCGTCCGATCTGCCGGCTGAAAGATCCAACGGCCCGGACATGTTCTGCTCCTGCCACGACCGCTAGCCTCCAAAAAGCGATCCCCACCACACATCTCCCTTGATTCGGCGACCACCATTCATGATCACTCACAATTGTTCATCTGCCTATGCACTCCATACCCCACGTCTTGTCTGTTGCATGAAGAAGAAGATGGCTGACCCTGTCAGTCTGACCATGAAACTGAATTAAAAGAAGAGCATGGTCGGAAGGGAAAATGACACAACACGACTCAGCAACCGAATTAAATAGTCATGGAACTCCACTGCCATGATCAATTTGACCACTTGGACGACAGCATGGTACCAAAACTGATCAGGTTTTCGTAGTGGAAAAAGCAGCTACGTTCAAAGACGCTATCAAACAGTTAATGGTAGTTGGTGGTTAATTAAGACCCCTCCATCCTTAAACGGCTAAGAGTCATTGTAATGATAGATTATAAATAGTTGGAAGGAAGATGTAATCAAGGTTGGCAATTGTGTTTTGGTTCAACTTCTGGAGACTGTAGATATTCTGTAACTTGCAACGTCTCATCTTCATTTTCAGTAATGCAAGCTTCTTTTGCTGTTAATTTCTCAATGCCCATTTCTCTTCTACGAGTAATGCTAGATAACTGTCATCTTATCTCTGGATTAGACAATTGAATGTATTAGTGAGTAGGTCACTCGGGTTTGTTCTATATCAAATGTAAGATGACTGTCATCTTATCTTTGCATTGATAGATTAGATTTGCAAGTTTCTTTACTAGTTGTAGTTGGCCATCATACATTCTGTATGCATCTGCTGGTTTGGTTAGTATTCTTCGTCTATTCACCTAATTCCCAAATTGTTGAGCATTGGTGGTCTAAAGCCTTGTAGTTTGAGGGTGTTCATGCATGTCTGGAGTGAAAACAGAGCAGAAGTGGTTATCTGGCTTGAACCAAACCATCACCCATCCCAATAAGTTCCTAGAACTATATTGAAGATTATATGTTACCAGGGATCTCTGAGCTACAACCTAGGAGAGTTTCCTGGAGCCCTAACATAATTGGCGCCATTGCTGGGGAGAGGAGATTGAAGCTCAGCTTCCCTAGGAGAATGACACAGATCTAGCTTTGATGGTAGACAAAGTCTGAACACATTTTTGGTTGTAATCATCTATCTGGTGACTCTACTGGAGGTCGAAACTCTTGGCGACTCTACATCACAGTTCTGGCTCAGTTTATGAGGCACACTCGGAGAAATCCTCAGAAATCACTAGCTGACCTAGTACCTGACCCTGAGAAGATTATCAAGGAATGAAAGACATCACAAAAGGGAGCATCAGGATTAGGTAAACCTAAACAAGCTTATGCATCTTTTCAAGAAAGGCTTGTAATTGAGCACATACATGTTGAGAATATAGCCTTTAGCACTAGTAGTGAAGAAAAACTTTCAGAGATTCATAAAGCCCCTTATTCTTTAGGTCCTCCTTTGGATTTCTGCCCAAAGGAAACCTCCCCTCCTGTCCATCATATCCCTTTAGCCCTGTCAGTCTTTTCTCAACTCCCTACCTTTCAGACTGTCAGCACTCTTTCATCTACCCTAGTCATGGCAGGCTCACAAGCACCCACCAAAATGGAAAGAATCATCGCTGCTAGGTATGGGCCCGTGGTATTGCCTACTCCTTTGAATGCCATGCCTGTAGGAGAATATCAGAAGTACATGCCTAAGTTCACTGAGACAGAAGGAGTCACAGCAGAAGAATATCTTGAGTCATTCTATAGCTATGCTGATAACCTAGATATTAGTGAAAATGATGTATGGATGAGAGTATTCGTTCAAAGCCTAGATGGAGAGGCTAGAAAATGGTTCAGAGAATTAACCCCTAGGTCTATAATAGACATTTAGGCCTTAGATGATGTGTTCCCAAAGCATTGGGGGGATAAGAAAGATCTGCCCTATTATCATACTGAGTTTGACAACCTAAAAAGGGAAAATGGGGAGTCATTTTCCGATTTCAATAAAAGGTTCAACCGCATGTACAACAAGATACCAGTTGAAGTGAAACCTTCTCCCACCTCTGCCAAGCTCACCTATGCCAATGCCTTTGATTCTGACTTTTGCCTGCTATTGAGAGAAAGAAGATGTGCTTCTCTGGCTGAGATGCAGGATGTAGCCTTGGAGGTAGAATCTAATATCATCAGAATAGAGAAACTCAAAGGACATGTTGATTGAAGGAGACAGAGGGGTGAATCTTCTTCATCTTTAGACCCCAAAATAGATAAGATGACCAAGATGATAGAGTCACTAGCCTCTGAAATCTCCAAATTAAAAGTTGAGCAGCATCCAGGGAAGGGAAGAGTTCCTAACATCTTTGCTCCTAGAAATCCGAATCCATTTAGAAGAGCAAATGAGCAATTGCAGATCATGCAAAGGGACAAAGAGGCCAGTGAAGAACAGAAGGTGAAGACTCCTTTCCAGAACACAGTCATGGAGGAGGAGCAGTTCGATGAGGACGATGAGGAGGATGAGATCCATTGCATGGAGGACGAAGGTAGTGCTTCCTTTTTGACCTTGGTTGCTTATGAGGAGTCATTACTTAAGGACTAGCCCAGCCAAGAGTGGGATAGAGAAGCTGTTCTGCACACTGAAGATCAGTAGAGATATAACCTGAGGTCAAGGATGAGTAATGGCAAAGAAAGCCCTGTCCAAAGAGTTGTTGTCCCCACAGAGCTGCAGATTAGCAAGCAGAAGCGACCGGCAGCTGATCCCAACATCCTCAAACTCCAGCTCAAGAGGTGAGAGGCCCTGACAAGTTCCCTTCTCCTTTCAGTTTTGAATCAGAAATCCAGAAGCTAAAAATATCTATACCTCTGATGGAACTGGTAAAGAATGAAACCTTTAAGAGACCCATCCTTGAAGCCCTTGAGCTTAAGGCCACGCAAGCATCAAACGACTATGTGAATTTGCAAGATGATAAACCTCCTGTTGTTCTTAGTACCATGACTGAACTTGTTGATGACAATTCCCCATCATTTTATGTCTCCTTGACCATTCATGACAAAATCCTTCACAATTGCCTACTGGACACAGGCGCCGGTCATAATCTAATGCCCAAGGCTGTCATGGATGAGTTAGGCCTTGATATCACCCGACCTTATCATGACTTGTTCTCTTTCGATTCCAAAAAAGTGAAATGTCTAGGGTTGATCAAAGACTTGGCCATCGCCTTATCTCAGCTGCCTATGAAGAGCATGATGATGGATATTGTAGTAGCAGATGTCCCCCCTAAGTTTGGCATGCTACTTTCCAGAGGATGGATTAAGAGGTTGGGTGGGACATTGCAAAATGACCTGTCCTATGCCACTATCTCGGTTTTTGGGGGAAAAAGCAGAAGGTTATACAGGGAAGCCCAGCTGGCATATATTATCAGTGATGAAAAGAATCCCACTAATCATCCCATTTATGCTGTGGACATTGCTTTTGGAGCATGTATTCTCCAAATTAAAGAATCCCACCTGACCTCAGTGCAGCTCAAGAAACCAGTATGCCAGGTCACGGAGAAGGAAGGGCCACATATTTGGGATATGTTCTTTGATGGAGCTTGCTCTAGGGAAGCTGCAGGAGCAGGTGTAGTGATGGTATCCCCAACATAAAAATGCATACATCTGTCTTTGAAGCTGACGTTTTAGGTCACCAACAATATAGCAGAGTATGAGGCTTTGATATTGGTCTTGAATGCTGCTAAAGAAATGGAAATCAGAGACATAAAGGTGTTTGGAGATGCCGACCTCATCATTCAACAAGTAAACAAAATGTTCCAAGCAAAACACCCCAGGCTGAAAGCATACAGAGATGAGGTATGGAGGCTCAAAGATTCTTTTAGTAGCTTTTGTATCTCGTATATTCCTAGAGTCAAGAATAAGCTTGTTGATTCCCTTGCTGTGTCTGCTAGTATGTTTGTTCCTCTTTTACCCCCCAGATTGACTTATGAAATCCAAGTGAAATATAGACCATCTTTGCCTGATAATGTCAAGTACTGGAAAGTTTTTGAGGATGATGATGAAGTCAATAGGTTTCTACAAGTCATTGATGAATTCTCTGAAATGAAAATTGATCAAGATAACGAAACCGTGGAGGAAGGCCATCAGTCCTAGCTGAGAAACAAAATTGGTTAGGACAGCATTGTACAATTGCCTAGTAACCATATACCTAAAGGGTTGGTGCCTCTAGAGAAGCTGTTTGACCATAATGATGTACCCTATAAGACTGCCCAAAAAGAAAATGAGTCTGCGGTCCATAGACATAACATAGGGAGTCCAGACCATCCAAAGTATATAAATCTGTCCGCCCACTTGTCTACTACCCAAAGTTCTGAATACTGCACCCTAATGAAGAAATTCGTTGATGTCTTTACTTGGGAGTACAGTGACCTTAAGACTTATGACAAAAACATAATTTAGCATAAGATCCCACTGGAGAAAGACACCATCCCTTACAAGCAGAAGCTGAGATCGATAAGCCCTCTGCTACTCCCTTCGGTTGAAAAGGAAATTAAGAAATTGTTCGCTGCCAAGATCATAGTTCCCCTAAGGTATTCAAAATGGATAGCTAACTTGGTGGTAGTAAGAAAGAAAAATGGGGAAATCAGGCTTTGTGTTGACTTTAGAAATCTGAACAAGTGCTCTAAGAAAGACAACTACCCTCTGCCCAAGATGGAACATTTGCTGCAAAAGTTTCAGGGGCTAAAGTCATGTCTTTCTTAGATGGATTTTGAGGTTACAATCAAGTTGTTGTACATCCAGAGGACCAAGAAAAGATTGCCTTCACTACTCCTTGGGGCATTTTCATGTACTCCAAGATGCCTTTTGGACTGATGAACGCTGGGGCTACCTTTCAGAGGGCCATGGATATAGCTTTTGTGGGAGAGAAGGACAAGTTTGTCCTGATTTACCTTGATGATATAACAATTTTTTCCAATAGTCACCAGGATCATTTGTAGCATTTGAGGAAGGTGTTTATGAAGTACATAAAGTTTGGGATTTCAGTAAATCCTAAGAAGTCACAATTTGCTCTAGAAGAAGGCAAGCTTTTAGGACATATCGTTTCTGCTGTATGTGTTAAGATTGATCCAGAAAGGGTTCAAGCAATACAAAGATTGTCCATCCCAAGATCGAAAAAGGACATTCAATCTTTTCTGGGAAAGATAACTTTGTGAGGAGGTTCATTCCAAATTTTGCAGAACTAGTGAAGCACATCAACTCCATGTTAAAGAAGGGGTTAGAGATGAAATGGACAGAGGCTGCAAGGAGATATTTTGGAGCCATCAAAAAAGCTATCATGGAAGCTCCCTCCTTAGTCAGCCCAGACTACACCAAGGATTTTTATATTTTCTTCATTGAAAAGCAAGCCTATGCTCTCATAAAGTCTTTAAAGTTTACATTCTGCACTCCAAGGTAGTTGCCTATGTACCTTCAGCTTCAGTAAAGGATATCTTAACACAGCCTGATGTTGATGGAAGAAGGGCCAAATGGATTGCAAAACTCATAGAGTTTAGCATAGAGGTAAAGCTCACCAATCTTATCAAAGGCCAGGGCCTGGCTAAGCTTATGGTTGAGGAAAATTGTAGTCTGCTGGACATAAATTGCATAGGTGTAGATTCAGAGGTTGAATAAGCAGAGGAGGCAACAGAAGAACAAAGGCAGAACCAGTCATTAGCTGAGAATTTGGCTTGTTGTGATTGGTATTCCAGTATAACTCATTTCCCGTTGAAGCTAGAAGTCCCTCCAGGGCTTAGCTCAAGTTAAGCCAGAACCATCAAGCTTAGAGCAGCCAAGTTTTGTATTAATGAAAACCTGCTTTATTAGAAGCACCCAGCTGGAATCCTCTTAAGATATCTAGACAAGGAGCAATCTGTGGAAGTTATGCACCAGTTCCATTCTAGCATCTGTGGGGGACATCATTATTGGAAAACCACAGCCCACAAGATCCTGAGCGCTGGGTATTATTGGCCCACTCTATTCTCTGATGTGTTTTCATTTGTGAAGTCTTGTGACAAGTGCCAGAGGTTTGTAAGAAGGCAACAATTGAAATCTTTGCCCTTGAAGCCAATACATACCAGTGTCCCTTTCCAGCAGTGGGGTCTGGATTTCATAGGGGAGATTAATCCCCATTCCTGTAGCCACTGATTATTTTACCAAATGGATCGAGGCCATCCCCACTAAGAAAGCTGATCACTAGGTTGTCATGAAATTTTTGACAGAAAACATTTTCACCAAGTTTGGCTGCCCAAACAAATTGGTTACATACAATGCAACAGCTTTCAGGCAAAAGAATTGGTGGACATGTGTGACTCAATGGGCATTAAGCTAGTGCATTCCACCTCATATTATCCTCAAGGTAATGGACTAGCAGAATCATCCAATAAAAGCCTAGTAATGATAATCAAAAAGCTGTTGGAAGACAACAAGCAGAGTTGGGATTCCAAACTATAGTTTGCATTGTGGGTTGACAGGGTCACCACCAAGAAGTCCACAGGGAATTCTCCATTCAAGTTGGTATATGGCACTGAGGTTGTTTTCCCAATCCAATTGATCCTCCTTGTGGCCAAATTCTTGCAAGAAGAGCAGAACGAGGAAAGTGACATGGCAGGGAGGATGAGTGACTTGATTGAAGTTCATTAGATCAAAGATCAACTGATTGAGAGGTCTGCAATACATCAAAGGAAAATCAAGGAAGCTTTTGACAGAAAGGCAAAGATGGACAATCTTCAGGTTGGTGACTAGGTCCTCAAATGGGAAGGAAAAGAAAGCCAATCATGGTAAATTTGATGCTCTATGGACATGACCATTTGTCATCTCTTAGGTCTAGGGAAACAATACTTTCATGCTGCAAAGTTTGGAGGGAGAAACTGTTTTTGGTGGCCTAGTTAATGGGCGGTTTTTGGAAGTTTATTTTGTTTAAGGCTTTCATGCCTCAGTATTGTAAATATGTTTTTTTCAAAGTTTTAGTGTAGGCTTGGATAGACTCCCATGCCCAATGGAATACTAGGTAATATTTCTGATCTTGTTTCTTATGTAAAAGGAAGTGGTCTACGGTTCTTGAAACCTCACAGGGAGGATTTCATCCCCAGAAGGAGCCAGTGTTAGCTCTGAGATGCAGTGCTGATTTTTTTTTTTGATGGATGAAGGAAAGGCTCGGTTTGTGTTGTTGTTCTTAAAGGGGTCCCACATGGGCCATCATTCCCCTTCTTTTACCCTGCTCACACTCTTCCCGTCCCATTTCCTATATCAACCTTCGTACCTCGACAAAACCCTATTTAATCTTAGCCCTAGCGAATTAGCCAAAAACCCCCATAAAACCTTACCCATTCGCCATACGCGCCTGTCAACACAACTCCCGAGGGCGCCTCGTAATTCCACCTCCCTCCGCCGTTGATCTTTTCCCGTCGATCCAACGGCCCACATTCCTCCCGATCAATGCATCATACCCGATCGTTCTCCACCGTTAGATCAACCCCACCAGATCTAACAGTCAGCGCCCATATCGCTGGGACAACAAGCGCGAAAAGTACCCGCCCGATGAGGGCGGTTTTTCTCTTTCCCCACCGCTATGTGTCATCCATTGAATGGCATCGGACGAGTTTTGAGATTTTCCGCTTACCGTCCAATGCTCGTCCAATAAAAGCTGTTTCCACTTAAACTAAACCACCCAGCGTGTTACCGTCCGCGCATCTTCGCCGCCCGATAACCATCTGATTTGCCGGCCAGAAGATCCAACGGCCCAGACATGTTCTGCTTCCACCACGACTGTTAACCTCCAAAAAGTGATCCCCACCACACATCTCCCTTGATTCGACGATCACCATTCACGATCACTTACAACCATTCATCTGCCCATGCACTTCATACCCCACGTCCTTTCTGTTACGCGAAGAAGAAGATGGCCGACCCTATCAGTCTAACGACAGTCTGACCATGAAACTGAATTAAAAGAAGAGCACGGCCGGAAGGGAAAATGACACAACACGACTCAGCAACCGAATTAAACAGTCATACAACTCCACTGCCATGATCAATCCAATCACCTGGAGGACAACACGGTTCCAGAACTGATCAGGTTTTCGTAGTGGAAAAAGCAGCTACGTTCAAAGACGCTATCAGACAGTTAATGGCAGTTGGTGGTTAATTAAGACCCCTCCATCCCTAAATGGCTAAGGGCCATTGTAATGATAGATTATAAATAGTCGGAAGGAAGATGTAATCAAGGTTGGCAATTGTGTTTTGGTTCAACTTCTGGAGATTGTAGATATTCTGTAACTTGCAACATCTCATTTTCATTTTCAGCAATGCAAGCTTCTTTTGCTGTTAATTACTCAATGCCCATTCCTCTTCTATTCTAAGCTTGTGCCTGAAGTGTTGTATTCATGATTTCTTCTACGTCTAATGCTAGATAACTATCATCTTATCTCTGGATTAGACAATTGAATGTATCAGTGAGTAGGTCACTTAGGTTTCTTCTGTATCAAATGCAAGATAACTGTCATCTTATCTTTGCATTGATATATTAGATTTGCAAGTTTCTTTACTAGTTGTAGTTGTCCATCATACATTCTGTATGCATCTGTTAGTGTGGTTAGTATTCTTCGTCTATTCACCTAATTCCCAAATTATTGAGCATTGGTGGTCTAAAGCCTTGTAGTCTGAGGGTGTTCATGCATGTCTGGAGTGAAAACAGAGTAGAAGTGGTTATCTGGTTTGAGCCAAACCATCACCCATCCCAATAAGTTCCTAGAACCATATTGAAGATTATATGTTGCCAGGGATTTCCGAGCTACAACCTAGGAGAGTTTCCTGGAGCCCTAACAGCATGAAAGGAAATCTTTTGGTTGGTTTTTTTTTTTTTTCACTGCTTATACCTGCAAAACTGAAATTGATTGAACAAACAAATTACAACTAACTAAAATGAACTTGTCGAAATGAAATTGCAGAACTGAAAAGGGAAGCAAATGAAATGTAGAACTGAAAGCAAGGAAATGACTAATCTACTTTTGCTGAAATGAAGTTGCTAAAATGAAATTGCAGAACTGAAAAGGAAAGCAAATGAAATGTAGAACTGAAAGCAAGCAAATGACTATTCTACTTTTGCTGAAACGGAAATTGCAGAATTGAAAATGAAAGGAAATGCAGAAACTGAAGGAAACAACTACTCTACTTTTGCTGAAATAAACTACTTAGCAGAATGTTGCAATAGAGAAATAGAAGAAAGCAGTAATCACAAAATACTCTGACGCTGCCCCGGCAACGGCGCCAAAAAGTGGTGAGCACCAGTATTGCAGCAATAATGCTGCAACTCCTGGGCTTCCTACTTTACTTTTTATCAACCCGGTAGTTCGTAACAAACTTGGAAACGACTGTGTTGTATGCACAAGTACTAATTCTTATTGCACGCTGTCACTTGGTCAGCTGGTGCAAGATCACTAGGAGCTCAAGCCAACTTCTATGAATTCCAGAAGAAGCTTTATATGTGATGAAAGAAAGGAAAGCTTAACCTACAAAGGCTATTCTACTTGCAGAAAGTGAAAGAAAACTGAAATGTGAGGTAACCCTAGCAAACCCTGATTAACCAGCTCACCCTACTTTTGCAAAAAGAGAGGTGAAAAACCATAAAATGAATGCCATTACCTACTTAGGAAGTAAACAACATCTATTCAAGCTATTTCTAGAAAGAAATGAGAAAAAAACATCTTTTTAGTTTTTTATGTATTTTAGGTGGAATTGTCATGCATGTAATTTATTTGTGTGTGAATGTGGCAGTGATTAGGTGGCTATGGAGGGCGACTTTGGAGTTTGTAGAGGTGTAGGACGGTGTGGAGGGGTTCAAGGAGGTCCCAGGTGGCCTCCTAGAGGCTTTCCCTGCAATCGGACTTCAAAAAGACACCTACAGGAAAATCTACATGAGGCTACAGGGGATCTATAGGAGATCTACAGGAGGATGCCGAGAGCTGTTTTAGAGGTTTTGAAGGTGGGAAAATGGGTGGAAAGGGTAGCTGAAGGCTAGGATGATGTGTTAAGGTGTCTAGGGTTCATCAAGAATGATTAAGAGAGAGAAAGATGGTCGGATTTGTTGAGGGAAAGAGAGGAAAGTTTATGAGAAAAGTGCAGAAAACTAAGGTAGATATGTGAGGGACTTTGGGTGACCTGTCAAACATAGATCAAAGAGAGATGGTGATGGCTGATTGGCTGAATTATTGTGAGAAGAGATTCGCTGCAAGAGAACTGAAAATCAAACAATGAAATTAAGCAAGCAAATAAATTAGATACATCAAAAAAACAAAATTTTCATCAAGCTAATCTAAACTTTGATCTAGGAAAGTAAATGCTAAAAAATGCTACATGGAAAAAAAACATGGAAGGAATTTTATTGCAAAGATAGAAATGAACATGGCGAAATAGATCAACAACAAGGCATTAACCTTCTAACAAACTGCAACACTAGAAATCCTATGGAAAAGGAAAATCTGTGTTTTTTTGTGGCAGCAAGAGGGTCTTGGCCTTAGTTCATGGTCCTAGAGGGAGGAAAGGAGGCCAAGGCTCTGTTGATGGCCTTTTTGTATCTTTTTCCTATCACTATTCAACCTGCTACAGCAAACTGAAATGGAAACAACCTTTTTAAATTACCAAAAGTAACCTATTCTTAACTAAGACAAAAATCTATCTAACAACAACTAATTCATAAACTGAAACAAAGCATATAAATACAAAACAAGAGGAGCTTGGCTGCTTGGATTGGGCCCTAACCCAAAAGCTTCAGCCCTTTGAGATAACTCAGTGCTAGCTCGAACAAGATCTCATCTTCATTATCAAAATAATAATAAGATTACATGAAACTTTCAACAAAACTAAGCTCGAAGTTGAGCAGAGAAAAGCTGCAACAAAAATTCGAAAATTTGACGAACTTCTAACAATCTAATGAGGCCCTAGGCCTTTCTACTTATACAATTGAAACTCCCAACAACTTCCTTAAAATCAGGGAGGCTTGGCTCCCAAAACTTGAGATAAACAGAAGTTATCCTCCACTTGCTCGACTGCCACTTTGGTGCATTGATGTGGCTGCGTGTGCTCCGAGCTGCATGATGGAGAATTCGAAGTGGGTAGTCATAAATGAGGGGGATACCCTCCTATAAATCCTCTCCATTGTCTTCTTCGAATATTTGCTGCCAAATGCCATTAAATCTTTGACTGTCTCCAAATTGACCAAAAATCTGCATTAAACAGACATTAGACTCCATGGCATAATGACCAACCCAACTCACTCTATTAGCATAAATATAATTAAAATACATGCAATAAACTAATGAGAATGGTGGATTAAGCTAAGTTAGGAAGCAAAATGAGCCTGTATAATTACCCATTTATGGGGCTCATCAACTTTGCAAATGAACACCACTTGCCCCATGGCAAGTCCACCACTTAATTGGATCCATGGTTCTCCTCTTATCTAACGCTGATATGTCTGCAAAATCCTCTAATCCAACATCAAAACAAGGAAATTATTGGCTTACATTAGTTTGTAAAGAAGTTGGAAACATCCTTTGAAAGACTTTCTTCACTCCATTGGCTACCTCTTTGTCCTTATATGTAGCCTTCCTCTTCCCATTGCTTTCAACAATGAATTGTTCATCATAAAATTTTGGATTTAAAGAATGTGCCAAAGTGTGCAATGGAGTGTTGAAGCTATTCCACCTGGTAACAATAATGGACCTCACTTGTTCAACAAAATCAAAATCCACAAAAGGAAGAGTGGGAGCCTCCTGTGGAATAATTTCCACAGTTGTTTCACCCATGGTATCCATGCCATCATAAACCTCTCCTAGGAAAGGTTTCTCTATGTCTAAATCTCGAAGAAGATCAAATGCAGGTGATGTAAACTTGAGCAAGAAATCAATCTTGGTCCACCAATCTTCATCAACCAACACCCTCCTCACCATACTTCCCTCCTCACCATACTTCCCTTCTCTGAATCTGCCTGTCTTCTCTCAGGCCAAGTTGGACCCACCACCATACTCATTAATGCATTTTTAACTTCTACAAGGCGACGCAACATGATGTTTTGAGTCATACTTTGTCTCAACAACTTTCAACAACCCCAAGTTGGAGTATTTTCGATATATTGCTTGAGATTGTTGGTGGTTGGTGATGATTTTTATAATCTCCCTAGCCTGCTCTGTGAGCTCCTTAATTCATTCTGTTTTTGCCTGAATCTCTTCTAAAATCATATTCAAATTGTGGACAATGCAAGGAGTCCAAAATATGTGATTGTATCTACTCTCAACAATCAAGCTTGCAGCGTTGCAAACAGGGGCATTATCTGTGATAACTTGCACCACATTTTCTGGTCCTACTTGTTCAATAATAGAAATTAAAATATCAGCAATGAACTTACTATCCTTTAGCTCACCCGAACAATCTTCTGCTTTGATGAACATGGTTCCTTTTGGTGATGATGCAATGACATTAATCAAAGGCCTGTTTCTTGTATCGGTCTTGCCATTAGAGATAATGGAAAGCCCTGTATTACCTCATGAGTTACGAATTGGTTTCAGAACATCATCAAGAAGTTGCCTTTCTTTTTTCAACAAAACAGTTTTGACTTTTTCATAGTTTGGGCCCTTGTAACCTTGAGGAGCTTTGTTAATCGCTCTCACCAAATCCTACCAATATGGGGATCGAACCACATTAAAGGGGATGCCAGAAGCAAAGATGGCCCTTGCCACTTTTGAGTCAACTTCTTCTCTCCCTTGACTATCAAGCATTTTCAACAATCTGTTGTCTTGAGTTGTAGATGATGGCTTTGATAACTCCGCTTTTACTTCTAGTGCCCTCCTCTTTCTTGCTTCTTGAACAATCCTTGGCCCAATGCTATCAGACATGTGCCCATGCCAATTTTGCTTCTTTGCTCCTTCAACCTTTGAGCATCATCTCTCTCTTTCTTGAATTTAGCCCTCACCTCTGCATTTTTGGTTTGTGCACACACATCAATACCCTTTATCTCTTCATGCAAAATGTGAGCCGTCACTCTTGTGTAAGAGCCCTTGAAGGTTTTTTCATTTTTGCATAAATTGCACTTCCATTCCCATGTACCCTTGGAACACATCTGCTTCATTTTGGTAACATACATCCATAGAGGATGCTATTCTTGCTGCTTGGTTGCTCGAGTGGATTTAGGGGCACTTGAAACACAACTTTGAGAAGCCATGAATGCTACAAAATTACAATAATACAAAATGAAAAACTCACCCAATTTAGGGGCACTTGAAACTTTGAGAAGCCATGAACGCTGCAAAATTAGGAAATGAAAAACTCAACCAACTAGTTGCTGCCCACGCTCTTCCTCTTGCTGGCTATGCCGTCTTGCTGCCCATGCTCCAAAACACAAATAAATTCCTTGTTACTATAGGAAGCTATTCTTGCAAAACAATGTGTGAGAAATGAGAGAATGAAGTGCCTTTTTAAAGAAAAGAAGAGGCTCATAGGGTTTTTAGAGAATTCTATTCTTTTCATCTTCTAAATAATTTCATTTGTAAATGTTTTTATTAGATTTAGCTAACATCCACATAAAAATTGGTTTATTAGTGTGTTTTGGTGTTAGATGGGGTCCACACTCTTTTTCCATTCTTTGAGATGGTCTAAAAAGGTCAATTTTTATTTTTATTTTTTGCTTTTCCACTGCCAAAATGTGACCTATAGCAACCGAAACTGGGCTGAAGTGCCGCCATCTGTACTGTACAAAGTTTTGAAATCTTGAAACACCATATGGTATAGCCGACGACATTTGGGCCTTTTTCAAGGCCGTTTCAACGTTTCGGGCCATCCCCGAAACTAGTACGCCACCATTTTTTGCATTTCCTGGGGCATGTGATCCTTAGCTTTTTGTAAGTTGGCTATCTAGCCCAAGCTCAGATTATGATGTAGGTGTTCTACCACGACTCTTGAGGGTCATTGTTGGGAAGATTAGTAGGCCATAACATGGGTTGAGATGTGCTCCCCTATACCACCTATTGCTCGATATGGGGTTGTAGATGTTTAGCTCCGCCATGAGATTCCAGGTTAAGATTAAACTCCCTGATGTTGTTTCAGATAGAGCTAAGCTCTCCGATGTTGATGCGGGTCGTAGATTTGGCTCCTCGTAAATGTTTCCCGAGTGGCAGCATTGGGATCCCCACTGACAGAGATTCCAGGTGGTAGTAGTGGCTCCCCGATGGATATAGGTTGGTAGATTGAGCTCCCCTTCGATGTCAAATTCTTCTTCTTTTATATTCGAGAATGTTCAGCATATGAGCAGGGACAATCAAGAGATAAGCAGGAATAACGAAGAGATGAATCGAAATGAACAATGACGATAAGTGATGATGAGATGCTTGAGATTGGATATGATTTGATGATAGGATACACATGACATGATGCAGGTGGAATTCTCCCTAGTTGAGAGGGAGTATTAAAATTTGCAACTAGGGCCAAATTCCACTTTGGACAACTCATTTGATGGAGATGATAATTGCATTGAATTCCTCTTTTCAAGAGGACTAAAATCGGCTTAAAGATCATCAATTTGGAAAAGGGAAAGTAGATTTTTGAATTATGAGCCCACATGTGCATATTTGATCAGGTTGGCCCTAAAGTAAATTGGACACCCTTGGAAGGATATAAATACAAGTGACCTCTTACCTCATTTGGACATCATCATGGATCATTCTTCTGTTCTCTTTCTTGTTTTTGGCTCGCACAAGTTTGAGGCAGGTTCGCAAAGAAATGGGTTTGCTTGAAGGTGAAATTGCAAGGTGCGAAGCTCGCATGTATTTTTTGAGGGTTTTGATTCTCAGTCGCAAGCTTTCCAAAGGACAGATTCGATTGGTTGCTAGCTTGCAGGTTAAAGGGAGCGACTAAAAGCTCCCAATCGCTCGCATTCCCACTACCTCTCTACAACTAGGACCTAAAGTTGTTTTTTTTTTTTGTTCAATTGACCAAAGTTTTCGCTTGTTGACCGCGGTGTTCGACAATTGACCACAAACATTGACAGTTCATTACAGGCTTCTGAATCAAGGTTTTTGAGTATGAGCATGATTGGGTTCATCTCATGGACATTGTTTAATGATTTTTTGCTGGATAGTTGTATAGATGAAAATATGTATGTTGTAGGAAACACCAAAAATGGTGGTGTACCAGTATCAGGGATGGCCCGAAATGTTGAAATGATCTTAAAATGGGGCCGAAACGCCGCCGGCTATATCGTATGATGTTTCATGATTTCGAAATGATGTATGGTATGATTGACGGTGTTTCGACCGCTATAGGTTGAGTTTTGGCAACCGAAAATCAAAAAATATTTTTTTTGGCCTTTTTAGGCCATCTCAAGGAGTGGAAAAGGGTGTGGGCACCATTTGACAACAAAACACACTAATAAACCAATTATTATGTGGCTATTAGCTAAATTTGATAGAAAAATTTACAAATGGAATTCTCTAGAGGATGAAAAGAATAGAATTCTGTAGAAACCCTATGAGCCCCTTTCCTTAAAAAAGGCACTTCAGTCATTCATTTCTCACACATTGTTTTGCAAGAAGAGCTTCCTATAGCAGCAACAAGGAGTTTATTTGTGTTTTGGAGCGTGGGCAGCAAGAGGAAGGGCATGGGCAGCAAGAGGAAGAGTGTGGGCAACAACTAGTTGGGTGAGTTTTTCATTTCCTAATTTTGCAGTATTCATGGCTTCTCAAAGTTGTGTTTCAAGTGCCCCTAAATTGGGTGAGTTTTTCATTTTGTGTTATTGTAATTTTGCAGCATTCATGGCTTCTCAAAGTTGTGTTTCAAGTGCCCATAAATCCACTCAAGCAACTAGGTAGCAAGAATATTATCCTCTATGGAAGTATGTTACCAAAATGAAGTAGATGGGTTCTAGTGATACATCGGAATGGAAGTGCAATTTATGAAAAAATGAAAAGACCTTCAAGGGCTCTTACACAAGAGTGAACGCTCACATTTTGCATGAAGAGATAAAGGGTATTGATGTTTGTGCACATACAAAAATGCAGAGGTGAGGGCTAAATTCGAGAAAGAGAGTGATGAAGCTCAAAGGTTGAAGGAGCAAAGAAGCAAAATTGGCACTGACACTACCAATCCTCGCATGTCTGATAGCATTGAGCCAAGGATTGTCCAGGAAGCAAGAAAGAGGAGAGCACTAGAAGTAGAAGTAGAGTTATCAAAGCCATCATCTACAACTCAAGGCAACAAATTGTTGAAAATGCTTGATAGTCAAGGGGGAGAAGACGCTGACTCAAGAGTGGCAAGGGCCATCTTTTCTTGTGGCATCCCCTTTAATGTGGTTCGATCCCCATATTGGTAGGATTTGGTGAGAGTGATTAACAAAGCTCCTCAAGGTTACAAGGGATCAAACTATGAAAAAGTCAGAACAATTTTGCTGAAGAAAGAGAGGCAACTTCTTGATGATGATCTGAAACCAACTTGTAACTCATAGGTAGTATAGGGATTTCCATTATCTCAGATGGCTGGACCGATACAAGACGAAACCTTTGATCAATGTCATTGCATCATCACCAAAAGGAGCCATGTTCATCAAAGTAGAAGATTGTTCAGTGTTGATATTTTAATTTCTGCTATTGAACAAGTAGGGCCAGAAAATGTGGTGCAAGTTATCACAGATAATTCACTTGTTTGCAAAGCTGCATGCTTGATTGTTGAGAGTAGATACAATCACATATTTTGGACTCTTTGCATTGTCCACAATTTGAATCTGATTTTAGAAGAGATTGAGGCAAAAATAGAATGGATTAAGGAGGTCACAAGGCATGCTAGGGAGATTATAAAATTCATCACCAACCACCACCAATCTCAAGCAATGTATCAAGAATAGTCCAAATTGGAGTTGTTGAAAGTTGTTGAGACAAGTATGCCTCAAACTTCATCATGTTGCATCGCCTTGTTGAAGTTAAAAATGCATTAATGAGTATGGTGGTGGGTCCAACTTGGGTTGAGTGGAGACAGGCAAATTCAAAGAAGGGAAGTATGGTGAGGAGGGTGTTGGTTGATGAAGATTGGTGGAGCAAGATTGATTTCTTACTCAAGTTCACACCACTTGCATTTGATCTTGTTCGAGATGTAGACATAGAGAAACCTTTCCTAGGAGAGGTTTATGATGGCATGGAAATTATTACACAAGGGGCTCCCACTCTTCTTTTTGTGGATTTTGATTTTGCTGAACAAGTGAGGTCCATTATTGTTACTAGGTTGAATAGCTTCAACTCTCCATTGCACATTTTGGCACATGCTCTGAATCCAAAATTTTATGATGGAGAATTCATTGTTGAAAGCGGTGGGAAGAGGAAGGCTCCACATAAGGACAAGTAGGTGGCCAATGGGTTGAAGAAAGCCTTTCAGAGGATGTTTCCAACTTATTTACAAACTGATGTAGGGCAATAATTTCCCTGTTTTGCTATTGGATTAGAGGATTTTGTAGACATATCATCTTTGGATAAGAGGAGGACCATGGACCCAGTTAAGTGGTGGACTTGTCATGGGGCAAGTGGTGTTCATTTGCAAAGTCTTTCCACTCGTATTCTACCACAAGTGGCAAGCTCTTCATCAACAGAACAAAATTGGAGCACCTACAATTTCATTCATAGTGTGAAGCGCAACATGTTGGGATCGTAGAAAGCATAGGACCTTGTATATGTGCATATAGGGTGAAAGAGTATACAAGTGGACCTCATAAAGATTGGGATGTGGATGCAAAATGTCCAGATTTGGAGCTCTATCTTTGTGCTCTTGATATTTTTGCCAGTGGTGATGCAAGTGCAACTGGAAGTACTAGTAGAGTTGCCTCTTATGCTGAACAAGCATCTTGTTCTATCTTTGCTGATGATGATGAGGAGTTTTATTAGTAATGATATGTTGATGCAACCATGATTGTCTTTAGTTCATGTTTTATTTCAATTTTAGCACATATAGCCTCACATATAAACGCTGATTTTGGAGTCTTGGATGTAAAGCCTCATCTATAAAGGCTACTTTTGGATATTTGCATCATGTAATCATTTGTTGGAGTTAATATAAATTTGGATTTCCTTCTAAAATGTCATTTATATGTCTCATTCTTTCTTTTCTTGCAAAATAATGTGTTATAATTTATTTAATTAATATTGACTATATATATATATGTTAAGTTTTGGTTGCGTTTTCATTTACTAGGGGTCGACTTTTAGGCCGTCCCTGTTTCAGAAACTTCTAGACGTTTCGGCGTTTTGTGCAGCGTAGGAAAATATGGATCATTGTACTCCCTTTTCCTGAATCATTCAATGACAATCTAATAAGAAGAAGAATTTGAAAGGGTTTTCCCCATATTGGGTTTTGCCTTGGTCTTTGACCAATCTTGGTGTCTTTATGTGTGAATGCTTTTCTTCTGTTGTTCCTTTATGTTCCACTGCATTGATGATGATATTATTCTTTCAATATAGTTGCATATGATGTTGAATAATGATGTAAATTTGAATAATGTTATGATGTTATGGGTTGAATTTAATGTGTAAATGAAGAAATGCGATTATCAAAGCAAAGAACAATATAGCCCTAAGAAAAATTAACAGGAAAAACTTTGCCGATTATCCGTGTTTGGAAACACACATAATGCGGTGAGACGAAAAATCGTCTAGGATGAAATTCATCATCGAAATAGGCTTACTTAGGTTGTTACATAATTAAACGATTGCACTAGCATCATTTACATTACAAAATGCAGAATTTGGGTTTACAATGACATATGAAAGTGTTGGCTGATGATTTTGAACTTTGAAAAAATTGATACAACTGCCTCCTTGAAACTGTGAAGAGATAGGTGCAACAATACTCGTATAAAAATAGATGAATCATTTGTTTCTCATCACCACGGATTCTTGGAATTTTGCTCTCTTGTGAATTTCAACCTTCTTGTCTTGCGGAGAATATTGGATCTATGAATGCATTTTGACACTTGGAGCTACTTGCTTGTCTTTAAAGCTATTGTCTTGGATCAATGGATGGATTTTTATGCCTGTTATCTTGTAAGTGAGAATTTTATTGGATAATTCTTTTCTTTAAGTCTAATTTAAAAAATGTTTTGGAATGTATGACTTTCTATTATGCCCTAAATTATTGAAAATTTATTTAAGGGAATCTCGATCTCATTATTGTAAACATTACTTATGAATGATATGTGAATGAGAATCCCAGTGGTGAACTTTGATTAGCTCTCCCATGGAATTTCTTGATCCATTACAGAGGTAATCACTAGGGTTTTGGTGCCAAGGCATCATCTATCCTTCCTCCTCGACAACTTTTAGCTATCAAATCAACTCATAGACTCCATACTCCCAAGGAACAAGGCATTGACCTCCCTTGTTGGTGATAGAATCCATTTTTCATCCATAAATTTTTCATTCTTTCTCTTGACCTAATTTGGCCCCTTTAAGGTCGAGTGTTTAAGCTAGGGCTTGGTGCGAATTTGTAGGCAAGGAAGATTTTCGGGATTGGAGAGTTTAAATGCCAAGGTTATAGGTGGTTGCCTCAAAATCAACCCTCCATTCATTTTGATTTTATCCATAAACTTTCTTTCCCTAGTTTTTTCCCTAGGGTAAACCCTAGTTTGGTTTTGCTTTAACTTAGGGGTTTATTTGAGGGTTTCTCTGTTAGTTTGTGTAGCTTGGACAGGCATTCTAGACACATATGGTGTCTGTGCGGCTAAGGAACACGTTGGATTTATTTTTTCCAATACCAAGAAAAAGTTTTGTAAGGAAAATTGTATTAATTAATTCAACACATATGGTGCCCATTAGGCTAAGGAACACATTCGATTTATTTTTTCCAATACCCGGAAAAAGTTTCTAAGGAAAATTGCCTTAATTAGAATTAATTAGCCCTTTTATTAATTTTCCCAACTTAGGGAAATGGTTTAATTGATTGAGATTAATTGAGATAAATCAATTTTTCTCTAGTGACTTCTAGAAAAGTCATTTTTAGAAGTCAAGATAATCTTAGCCATCGATTGGACTCACATCATGGTTGTTGATTGCTCAATGGACTCACATCATGGTTGTTGATTGCTCAACGAGAGATTATAAGAGAAGGTCAATGGACATTTGGAGAACGCATTGGAGACACATATTTGCAGTGCTAGCCTATGTCACACGGTTCGAGTTCGAATTTGAGTTCGACGACGATTAGGTTCGATTCAGGTTCGAATTTTCCGATCAGGTTCGAATGAGGTTCGACATTAGGTTCGACTATACATATTTTTCAATATATATATATATTTATAT
>APFE031487706.1:89492-129210 GCA_000404065.3 Pinus taeda | reverse complement strand
CACCCATTAGCAGCTTTCTAGTATGCAATTAACTTTTTTTTAAATCACCCTACAGACTCAGGAGTGAATTGCCCCAGTGTTTCTGATGCAACTTCATAAAATAACATGAATAGGGGTGACAGAATTACTAGTAAACTGTCAGGATTCAGGAAATCTCAATACTCTTTGGGCTTCCTCAAGAGATGGGATGCTAGCCTTCTGCTAATGTGGTTTTAGTCTTTCCTCTTGTTCACATTTTCGTAGAAACTCTATCTGATCAAATATCAGCTATAATTTCCAATAAGCTCTTATGTGATACGAATTCAAAGGATCAAAAAAGAAATGAACGTGAAAAATATAAGGGAAAAATCATTTGTATGTTTGACTAGAATCGACTGAATTTTACCAACCATGATTCTTTTTGTTTTAATTTCCAATAAGCTCTTATGTGATATGAATTCAAAGGATCAAAAAAGAAAAGAACGTGAAAAATATAAGGGAAAAATCATTTGTATGTTTGACTAGAATCGACTGAATTTGACCAACCATGATTCTTTTTGTTTTTGATCGCGATTCATGAGTGACTGATGCACACAGTTTTAGAGTAGTTGCAATATTGATTGATTCTTGTCTAATTTGACTGGGCTGTGCCTGGTATGGTTGAGTTTCATAGTAGACTGTCAAACTGAGACAACTCAGAGAGTTTTCTGACTAATGATTGAGTTGTCTTATTCTATAATGACCTCCGAATGGAGTTCCCAATAACTAAAAGCCTAAATATCAGCCACCAAGGAATGCAGGTGCATTTTTGTAGTGTTTATTGCTAGGAACTAAATTTCTACATACACGGTACTGTGAATGGTGCTCACTGCTGAGTATAACAAACAGATGCACTATGGTTTCAATGTAATTGGAGCAGCATAGATCCCAAAGAGTTGAACAGGTTCCAATTCCAAATATTATAACGCAGCCCAGGAATTATTTGATGAAGTTGTCCATGTTGGAAAAGGTATCAAGCCTGATTTGGTCAACCATCAAAAATCCCAAACGTGGTTTGGTATAAATTTAATAGCTGACTAATAAAATATGGCTTATGCAACCAATGTTTAAAGTCAGAATCAGACTTGGTGTTCACTGTTGGCCAGGGATTAGATAGAATTCATAATCCAGGTTACAGGCTACAACAAGAAATTCAGAGCTATTTATTATTACGGCAAAAATTGAAAGTCAGTATTTTTCTTCTAGCTGAAAAAATGTACTGATTTGTAATAGTCTATAGATACTCTAGTGGGTGAAAACTTATCAGTCTGTTAGAGACCAAATATGCAGAGTCTGTAACACACATACATTTATAGCATTACGGTAAATTAAAAAAATATATTAAAATACTTTTGACATTTTATATCCAAATTATAGCTTTCTAAGAGGCCATAACCTTTCACGTCGAAATGTTTATCTGGAAACTTTTAACTGTATTTGATGCGTTGGGCATAATAAAAAATCATAATACAAATTTGGCTGTAACATATAACATAAGGACAAAATATTTGAATCAGAAGTCAAAGAGGAGAATCAAAAGTGCCAGTCGACAGCCTGGTATCTACTATCACTGGTACAGAAATTAGCAGCGGCAATCACAAGCTGGAGCATCAACACAGATGACAAGGAACCTAAAACTTAAAAGAGTTGCTGTTTAATGAAAACGTCATTACTATCTGTCAAACAGCGGAAAGGCACTTGCACGCTCTGTTTATATAGCGGCTAGCCGAGGCCCGAGGGTGAATATAGCCAAATGGCAGTGTGGCACTGAGTGAAATAAAAGACAAACAGTGACGCGTGAGTCGAGACTCGAGGGTATACTGATACTGATACAGTGATACATTCAGTGAAATAAAAGACATAAACAGTGACAGACTACAGTGAAACAAAAGACATAAACCGTGACTCGTCGAGACTCGAAGGTATAGTTATATTGATACAGTGACACTGGATACATACATGATGATGATAGGTGCCGCGGTGCCTGGGCCCTGTGCCGCGTGCGTGCAGCGTCGCTCGGATCACTCCGCTGGTGACTGCTGGTGACTGCGTGCAGCGTCACGACTCACCGTCACGCGTGCCCAAAGTTCAAACAAAGGCTCCACAGCTCCCAGCCTCCGCTCAGATCTCAGTTCTCAGTGCTCACAAAGAGCACTCAGCAAACAAACACTCCCCTCACAGCCTCGGCTCTCAGTGTCACCGTCACGTGCAGTCCGGACTCCGCTCAGCAATCAAATAGTGCTCCGCTCAGCAATCAAACAGTGCTCCGCTCAGGTTTCAGCAACCAACGATTCAACCCGGCAGTGTGTGCCAAAACTATAGCGCGGCATGGTTTATAAAGAAATATTTGGCAGGAACTTGGAAGCGGTATGCGGCCCACGGTTTTTCGCCCAAAACCGTCCAGAAAACCGGCAGAAAACCGTCTAGGAAAAGTTCGTTCAAGTTCGTTCAAATTTGTTCAAATTCGATTAGGTTCGATCAGGTTCGATTAGGTTCGCCTGATTCGATTAGGTTCGAATTCGCCTTTAGGTTCGGCTTGGGGTTCGGCCTTCAGGTTCGCCGAACCTAAACGAACCTCAAATTTTTTTACAGGTTCGGCGAATTTCGAACCTGAAGGTTCAGGTTCGCCGAACCCTGTGACTTAGGTGCTAGCAAGGGCATAGTGATAATGTGGAGGACACCAAGCAGCGACGAATGAGTAGTGATTGAGTGGAAGATCTTCGAAGATAATTTCTTCATCAATTCCTTCCAGTTTTTGAGATACGAAGGAAGAAAAATTGCTAGCGTGATTTGTATGGTGTGCAAGGGTTTCTGGAGGTCGAGTTTTGTATTTTCACATATGGGAGGGGCAGTTTCTGAGCCCAATTTCTTCAAGGGAAGACTGAGAAGTCAAGATGAGTTTAGTTGCCATAGGAGGCCAAGTTTGTTAGAGGTTGTGAGGCCGAATTCCCTTCGGTTAGTGCTGCACATATGAGGTCGTACGCACTTGCAAAGGGAGGTTGAATTATCTTACAAATGGAGGTTGAATTATCTTACGAGGGTTGAGTTATCTTGCAGAGGGAGGTTGAGTTCTTTCCAAGTATATTTATGTGTTGGTAGCTAGAGAAAATTAATTACTGGAGCTTTTCCAATTACAACAAGCAATTGTAAAATTTCAATCACAGATTTTTCTAAAGAAGAATAATAAAAAATCGTCATCTATTGAACTGGTTTTTCCTTCATGGTTTTTCTAGGGACATTTGTCCAAAAATATGGGTGTTCATTATTTTGTGTGTGCAATGTTTTCTCAATTCTGTGAGGTTGCAATAGTGTTTTATTCAGTATTTGTTGCATATAAATTGCAGAAGACAAATAATCTTTTCAGATAGGTGAACAATAACCAATAACTGCAATAGTATTACCAGAGCTTTGCCAATTACAACAAGCAGTTGTAAAATTTCAATCATAGATTTTTCTAAAGAAGAATAATAAAAATCGTCATCTATTGAACTAGGTTTTCCTTCATGGTTTTTCCAGGGACATTTGTCCAAAAATATGGGTGTTCATTATTTTGTGTGTGCAATGTTTTCTCAATTCTGAGGTTGCAATAGTGTTTTATTCAATATTTGCTGCATATAAATTGCAGAAGACAAATAATCTTTTCAGGTAGGTGAACAATAACCAATAACTGCAATAGTATTAAAAATTTCACGTGGCATTTGAGTAGATGTGAGGGCAAAAGAAGGCTTTGCGTAGGCATAGGAAGATAAAAGCTGAGGGTTTAAAACCCATTTCATATTGTTCAGTTTATTTGGCTTTCACTATATTTCCGAGGGTTTGTAAAATGGTCTCAACAAATTTAAGAGATTGTGATAGATTAGATGGAGCCTCAAATTTGTTGGAAATACTTAGAGGGGGGTGAATCAATATTTCTTAGCAATTAGCACTTTATTAATCTTTTTCAAAGCATTAGTTAATCTTCAACAATATTATTTTTCTTCTTCAGATAATCATAAATAATAATTGATAGTAGACAACACCATACAACAATGCATAGAGATTTTTAGGTGGAAAACCCCCTCTGGGTCAAAAATCATCAAACACTTCTTAGTAATTGTCTTCTTCTTCTCTTCAAAAGAAAAGTTAATTACATGGTGTTCTTAGCCACAACTGAAGGATGCCACAACCCCCTGATTTACAGGCTACAACCCGTAGGATGCTACTACACCCTAATATCTTGCTGCAACTGGAAGGACGCCCCTATGCCCTGTGAGTCAAGCCACAACCTGACGAGTGCCCCAACATTCTGTTTACCATCTGTTGTTGAAAGGATGCTTCATCGCCTTGTAATTTATCAGCCCCAATGAAAGGATGCCACAACGCCATGCAACAAGCTACGACTTGCCCTAGCACCACCCTGCCGCCCTGAAGTGCTCTCTGGCACTAACATGAGGGTGACTCCAATCACCTGCATTGCACTACCCTACCACCCTGAAGAGCTGGCGGACCACGTTTCACGATTTTCAGACTGGATCCCCCTGTGCTCTGAATCAATATAAAAAAGTTGAATAGAAGATACTGTTATCCTATATATCCGGTCAAATCCTAGTAGCCACTGATCACGCTGTACAATATTGCCCAAACTGATCACTGTACAATGTTGTTCACTGCATATCAAACCCTGACTGTCAATGCTGCCAGATCAACTGTCAACTGCATAATCTAATGACTGCCCATCATTGTACTAACTGTTACCACTGACCACTGCACATATTTGCATGTCACTGCTCACACAGGCCACTGCATACTGCATTGCACATGAATAGATGAGTGTTCATGGGCTCACAAAGCTGGCTACCAACACTGTACCAAAGTGCCTGTACTGCTGCAAATGCCAAACACAAATGTCTGGTAAAAGCACAATCCATACTATTGTCCATGTCCCATGTCAATAAGCTGTACAACAAGGTTATTATCACTTGTCAAGAGTCATGTCAATGTGTGTTAAGTATATGTGCTAAGTCACTAAACATGTCAAGTCTCTAACAGGTATATGTCTGTAGGTCATCTAAGGTTATAATACCACTGTCAAGTCATAAGGTACATTCATCAAGTCTCTATGTCGGATGTTAAGTCATGGTCAAGTCACTATGTCAAATCACTATCAACTCACAAGATACATGATCATTGTCATGTCACATAAAAACTAACAGCCAATATACACAGTTAATGCACATGTCTAGGTGTCAAGTCAATTGTCATGTCTTAGTGCCAAGTCAATCAAATCGAGTTTATATGTCAAGTCTGTATCTTGTATCAGGTCACTGTGTCAAGTCTCAAGTGTCAAGTTACTGTCGCTTGTCAAGTTAAGAATCAAACACAGTAGTAATTAATTACAACCTAATGTTACTGTGAAGTATTCACATTCAAGTATCTCAAGCGTCACTGTTTCACTAGGACAAAACATCACTTGTTAAGTTTGTGTGACAAAACCATATTTTCAAGTTGCACCACTATCACATCACATAAATAAATAATGTAGCTAACGCAAGGTTAACTCATGCTGGAGTTACTTTCTTACTGTCTAGTCATGCACAGTTTGTTTAGTTTTTCTCATGTGGTTGCAGTCATTATAATTCAATAGGCCAGATCTCTGAGTCAATAAGGTCACTAAGCCCATAGGTATGTGTCAAGTTTACATGCCAAGTTACTATGTCAATGTTAAGGTAATCAGGTCACTGTGTTACTACACTAGGTGTCACTTGTCAATATCACATCTTTATATCACTGTCAAGTTAAGCTTATATGTATTGCTACTGTTACATTAATATATACTGTAGTTTGACATAATATCACAAATTCATTAGTTGATTATATGCACATCTATACTCAAAGAGCCACTTCATTTCACTGTTGCACTTGTCTTATTAGTACAAGGTCACTGTCAAGAGTGTTCTTGTCAATTAAGGTTCTATGTCACTGTTTTATATTATTACAAGAGTTACATAAAGTAAGTATCATGCAACTGTGTTTTGGTTCAGAATTGCAATGAGGGATTTGTCAACAAGATGCACAAAATAAAATTCAAAGTCAATGATTGGGTTATTGTCTTTGGTTCTTGAAGTTATTCATCTTATACACAATGAGAAAACGGTGAGAATTACTGTCATATATTGACAACTGTAGGTGAATATTTAACAAAGGCAAGAGTTAATACTTCTACCACTCTTCCTTACTACCTTATAATACAAATTAAACTACTGAACTGAAACCCCTTGCTTTTGACACTAAATCAAATCCTAATTACACAGATATTGGGACAGACTTCATGCTACATATCCTTAAGACATATATGTGCTAGATTTCTAATTTAAAATAAGTCTAAACTGTGGCTTGTTTAGAACACACACATCACCTTTTCAATCTCTATCCAATGTCACAGGTCTGAGGTATTTTACAGCGCTAACCATAGATATTAGATCGATGTTAGACTTTGGATAAGGTCTTCCCTTCTCTTCACTGTTCATGATAGAGCTATAGTCTGAGTATAAATGCTACAAGAAGAATGACTAAAGTAGATTTATTAATGGAGACCGAGAACTTAGAAGCATCAGACATGTCATAAAAAAAAACTTCATTGTCCTGTAGGATGAATATCCTAATAAGGTCGAGGCTGCTGGTCACTTATTTAATGTTGTCACAACGTTGCATGGGTACTCGCTGGTCTAGAAACACTAGGCCACAGTGATTTGGTGTCCTAGAGGCAGTGTTAAGCTATAGATCAAAGGTTTACAAGATCACGAAAAGGAGAGTACCTTGTATAGGTCGAGCTGTTATGGAACCAATCACCAAGCCAAAAACCATAACCTTTCTCCAGCGAACTTGCCAAGAAACATTTTCTGAAATTCGCTTAATTTGCCTCAGATAGGTCAACATATCTCAGAGCTAAAGTTATAAGATCATGTTTTGAGAGTTCATAATTTTTTGAGGAGTGATCGGTCTACTCTTATAGTGTTTAGAAGGGCTTCATAAGTGACCCTTAGAGGGCAAGGAAAGAGCTTCATAAAAGAGTTATAATATTAAACTTTTAATTAAGTCATGTCTTGTATACTAAATAAGAAAGGTATCGAGACTTATGAGGGAGAGATATTAGCATTTGAAATATAAGGGATTAATTTAATACTCTTCCCAAGATGATATTTTTACTAACACTTGTTAGATTACCCTTAATATCCCTTAAATTAGCTATTTAATGACTATTGACCAATAGATGTGTGACATTGCACAATCCTATGGGGTTTTAGCCCACAAACTAGGGTCCCCAACTCCAAACTCAATTATCTTCCAAACGGTAAAGAACTATGTGGCGTGCCACATACCACTAGAAACATCTCGATGAGGAGAATCCTATCACGTGGATCTCTTGGATAGACTCAATAATTTTCAACTTCAAAAACCCTTGACAAAGTCGGGGTATGTCCTCAATCCAGGGAACCCAAACCCTAGGACTTGGGTTTTCAACCATCCAACAGTGGAGCTGCTAACTTGATGTAATCCAACAATTATAAAAGACATTCATTATCAATTTGACATCAACCATTGGTGTTTCAGTCAAAGTCAAACCCAGTCAAACGCTAGGGTTGACATCAAAGACAACACCATCCAACAAATTTTTGTTGGCTAGAAAGGCAAAATTTCTTTATTGTTTGAATAAAATGGTCTTAAGGAGTATGCGACTAGTGTGATAGCCCTACCAAATGATTCAACACAACTTACAACATACAAGAAGAAAGATGCCAAAATACGGAAGATAATCCTTGATGGAGTCAAGGACCATATAGTTTCGCATATCGTTGAGTTAGTTTTTGTAGCATCAGAGGTTTTTTAGTCTCGAAACTTTGTGGAGAGGCTAAAACACAAGATTTCTTCATAACCCACAAATTGTTTCTAGAAATTCCACCTAGAAGTGTCTCAATTAAATTATTAGCCGATTTTTTAATATTTCCTAAGTCCAAATTTAGGAAATCTAGTTAATTAATCAAAATTAATTGAGATAAGGTGTGAATCATCTAGAAACTTACTCGTATCGACAAGAAAATAATTTGGGCCCTTGATTAAGTTTTAATCTTGGCTGTTGGAGCTCCAACAGAAGATTATAAGAAGTCGATGGGTAGATGGAGAAAACATCAGTGATTTGGCAGATTGATTTTTCAGTAGTAGAGTGATTCAACAAGAGGGTTCGAGCTAGAGATCGAGTAGTAGGTGGCAGAGGAGCGAGGCAGTATTCTAGTGGAGGTTTCCAGTGCCAGAAGAGTCATATTGAGGGAGTGCGAATTTGGCAAGAGGGATTGCGCAGGCAACAACAATAGAACAGTTCGATCTAGCTGCAGGAGAAGTCGATTTAGTAGTTGGTGGTTGGGATTTTGATTAGGAGGACCAATGAATCAGTTCCAAAGCCAAAGAGAAGCAAAGTCGTAGATTTCAGGAGTTTTTGGAGGCAGCAACTACAAGGCCTGCGCAAGCATTGCGCAGAGGCTAACACAGAAGGAAGTGAAAATTGTTGAGGGGCCAATTTTGAGAGATGAAATCAATTGCGGGGTGAGGAAAAATCCTCAAATTTTGCCAGTGATTCTCTCAGATTGGATTTGCCAGTTTGGCATCCAAATTATTGTACTCAAATTTGTTGTTGAAGAATAATAATAAAACCCTCATATGCTGCACTAGTTTTCTCGCATTGGGTTTTTCCGGGACAGTTGTCCAAAAATAATGGTGTCATAATTTTTTTGTGTGCTAGCATTTCTTAGTTTCCAGCATGTTTATTTCCGTAGTGTTTATTTTATTTTGGGAGGAAATCACAATGTGATTATTTCGATATTAATCAGTAAATTAATAAACTAAATAATCAATTAGGAGAATTAATTCTAGTTGCTGCATTTCAAGGAATTTTCACATGGTAATAGAGCGTGATTAATCAGATGGGGAAGCAAAGACAGAGGAATTTGTTGTTCAGAGGGAGCAACAAGACAATTTTTTGGGGGTTGCACAGAGCCTAAGCTAGACAAATCGAATTGCTTGGGGAAGTTCGATTTTTCCGTGCAGGTTGGCAGAAAAATTCGGCTTGCCAGTTGAATGATTCTGGTAGGAAGAGGGAGCAGCAACAACTCAAATTTTCGTTGAGCAAACACCTTCTTTGGGCGAAGAAGGGTTTTGCAGTACTTCGCAGTAACATATTCAACGTCTGGTGGAAGAGGAATAATGCACAAATTTGTCTTCAGTATGACCATGGACAAAATTGACATTTAGGGGGCTTCAAATTTGTCTTAGAGGTTGGAGGACGAATTTACTCACCTATCAAGCTCAACTTCACAGGGTGTTTGGTATTTAGACAATGGAGCGTCAACTCTCATGACAAGGGTTAGAGAATATTTCTCTAGCTACAAGGAAGAGCAAATGGACTTCCAAATTATAATGGGAAACAAAACGAAGTGTACTCTAGTGGGGAGAGGCACCATCGATTTTCAGAGGGAGTTAGTAGCAAGTACCAGTGCTATAGATGTACTGCATGTGACAGGTTTGGGTATGAACCTGATTTCAGTATCCCAGTTATAGGATAAGGGATATGATATCCACTTCTTAGGGAAAAAGGTGTTTGTCAAACACTCGAGCTTGAAGAGGGTGAGATAGATTGGAGTTCGAAGCAACAGGTTGTATAGGTTGCAACTCAACTCTCCAATGGCACTAATAGGCAGTGAAAGTAGCAGTGGGAAGGAATTGAATGAGCTATGGCATAGGATAATGTGACTTCTACACCATGGAGCACTCAAGATGCTCAGGGAGAGAGTAACAGGGGTTCCAGAACTTGGCACGAAACACGATGATTTGTGCAGAGGATGCATGCTTGGGATGTATGCTAAGGCAACATTCCCAAGAAGTGATAGTAGAGCAGATGGCGTGTTAGGACTTATACAATTAGATATTTGTGGCCCGATGTCCACTAGAGCTCTCAGTAGGGCCGAATACTTTGTCACCTTTATTGATGACCATTCCAGAAGAACTTGGATCTACTTCTTGAAAACCAAGGATGAGCTCTTTGATCGTTTTAGGGAGTTTAAGGCTCTTGTGGAGAATGCGACAGGGAAGTAGATCAAGGTACTTCGCTCAGATAATGGTGGAGAATATATTGATAAAGACTTCATAGATTTTTGTGTGAAGGAAGGCATCAAAAGAGAGTGGACAACTCCTTATAATCGAAAACAGAATGGGGTAGTGGAGCGGAAAAACAAAACTATAGTTGGGGCTGCAAAAGCAATGTTATATGACTAGGATTTGCCTAGATTTCTATGGGTACAGGCATGTAACATAGCAGTGTATATTCATAATAGGACTCCTCATAGAACATTGGGGAAGAAAACGCCCAAAGGGATCCTCACAGGGAAGAAGCTAGAAGTTAGTTACTTCAGGATCTTTGGCAACTTTGCTTATTGCCATGTGCCAAATGAGAAGCGCACCAAATTGGATCAGACTGTAGACAAGGGGTTTCTTGTTGGGTATAGAGAAACCTCCAAGGCATACAGGATCTACATTCCTAGCAATAGGAAGGTTGTAGTGAGACGAGATATAAAGTTCATGGAAGATCGAGCTTTCAAGAGTTCTCGTGAGATGCTTGTAGGTGACCAGAATCAACCAACCGAAATTCCATTGGTCCAGCAACAGGGGCAGCCAAAGGGACCACTAGTGGGACAGTCACAGGGATCCAATACATTGACTAGTACTAGCATTTCCTCAAGTGCAAGGGATCTAGTGAGATCTCAGGAGATGGAGCAACAGAGGCAGGATGCGGAGGAGTTGGTTGAACTTCCCACCATAAGTGGTCGAACTAGCAGAGAAGTTTGTCAGACATTGAGAGATGCAAAGGAGTTTGTTGGAGCTCCTAGAGTGAACAAGAGAGAGCGCAGACAATTTGATAGGTAACAAGAATTGGTGGTTCAAGTTGTAAAACCTTCGAGCTTTCAGGAAGCCACACAACATCAGGTGTGGGTAGATGCCATGGTATAGGAATACAACTCTATCATGACGAATGATGTTTGGGAGGTGGTGCCAAGATTTGAGGACATGTCAATTGTAGGTTCTCGATGGATCTACAAGATCAATTATACTGCAGATGGGAGCATTGAGAAGTACAAGGCTATGTTTGTGGCAAAGGGGCATGCATAGAAAGAAGGGATAGATTATGAGGAAACTTGCACCCCAGTTTCTAGATACACTTCTATTCGGCGAGTTATATCCCTAGTAGCTCAGATGGGATGGAATATTCACCAGATGGACGTCAAGACAACATTCTTGAATGGGGTGATAGAGGAAGAGGTGTACATAGAACAACCAGAGGTCTTTGAGACTCATGAGAGGTGCACTCATGTGTGCAGACTGAAGAAAGCTCTATACGGGCTCAAGCCGACTCCCATGACATAGTATGGTCGGATTGGCAGTTACTTGCAGCAAATGGGATTCGTCAAATGTGACGCAAATCCCAACCTTAACTACTTGATGGTAGAGGGTGAGCCACTCGTCCTAGTATTGTATGTGGATGATCTCTTCCTGACAGGGTCATCAAGGCTTATAGAGCACTGCAAGGGGAACCTAGTAACAAAGTTTGATACGAAGGATTTGGGGTTGATGCACTATTTCCTAGGATTGGAAGTGTGGTAGAAAAACCGGGAGATCTTCGTTGGGCAAGAAGATATGCTATAGACATTCTGAATGCATGATTGTAGACCCATATGTACGCCCATTATCACCAACTGGAAGAAAATAGATGCATCAGATGACAAAGATGTTGACCCCCACCTTGTATAGACAACTCATTGGTTCTCTCATGTATTTGGTCAACACTAGGCCAAATAGTTGCTTCGCTATCAATACCCTCAGTAGGTTCATGGTGGAACCAAAGAGGGTACATTGGACAACAACGAGGCACATTTTGATGTATGTGCATGGTACAATTGAGTATGGGTTGAGATATACCCGAGGGGATGATGTCAGACCATGTCGGTTCACAGATGCAAATTAGGTAGGCAATTCAATGGACCGGGAAAGTACCTCTGGTTACTTCTTCAACATTGGATCAAGAATAATTTCTTGGTGTAGTAGGAATAAAAAATTAGTAGCACTGAGCTCTGCAGAAGCAACGTATATGGTAGCAAGCACAGCTATTTGCGAAGCTATATGGCTTTGAAAGCTGCTGGTAAGCTTGCTCAGGCAAAGGTTGGAGGCGACCAGTGTCTACTGCGATAATAATTAGAGTTGCATCAAGCTCTCTGAGAATCTAATTTCTCATGACAGGTCGAAACACATAGATATTCAGTTTCATTTCATCAGAGATTGTGTCCAACATGGAGCAGTCCAGCTATAGTATATTCTCACAGATGAGTAGGTTG
Source organism: Pinus taeda (assembly GCA_000404065.3). Classification (NCBI taxonomy): domain Eukaryota; kingdom Viridiplantae; phylum Streptophyta; class Pinopsida; order Pinales; family Pinaceae; genus Pinus; species Pinus taeda. The sequence continues at coordinate 116,779 of APFE031487706.1, read as the reverse complement.
CAGATATACTCATGAAAGCTCTAGGAAGAGCTAAGTTCATCTATTTAAGAGAACAAATGGGTATGGTGGAGAACCTGTTTCAGTAGCAGGGATAAATTATTTAGGATGCTTCTAAGTTGCATTTGTTGCAGTTGCAACAACAACATATGAGAGGGAGTTGCAGTGCCGATGCAGAGTTGGCAGTAGTATTGCAGTGTCAGTAGCAACACAGATGCAACATCAAAGTTGCGCAATGGTTGATGGGCAGTGGTAGTTAGTTACAATGGCCATGTTGGTTTTTGGGTAGCATCGGATGTGCTCGAGCTCTGAAATTTTGTGGAGGGGCTAGAACACATGAGATCTCCAAGACTCAGAAATCGTTTGGTGAAATTCCACCCGGATTGTATTTTATTAAAATAATTAATATTTTTAATGGGGTTCCTAAGTCTAAACTTAGGAAAATTAAAATATTAATGGGTATTAATCAAAATATGGGTGAGAAGCTTCTAAAAGACGAGGATCAAGTCTAATTTAATCTTAGCCAATGAGTAGAGACTTGATCTCGGCCGTTGATTTCTCAACAGGAAAATTATAAATGAAGGCTTGGGGTTAGTTGAGGAAATCAATTTTTTGAGGTGAGAAGTTCTCAGGAGTAAAATCGATTGGCGAGATCTTGTAGTTGAGGGGTAGGGATAGTTTGAGAATCCTGACAGAGAGGCGGAGAGAAGCTTGTGGAGGCAGTGCAGTAGCCAAGAGAGTTGACGCTGGGCCAGTCTGGGCCCACACAACCTTGACGCAGAGTTAGAAGGGCCAGTGTAGAAGGAGAATGCTGCCTTCCACATAGGGAGTCAGAACTGTCAGAATAGTCGGGAAAGCTGACGCAGTGGGCAGAAGAGCTGACGCAAAGCTGATGTAGAGCCTTAGAGAGCTCCACGCAGTTAATGCGAATGGGCAGCATAGTTGTAGCCGGGGTTAGCCAGTTTTGCTGTCGGATCAGCTAGAATCTGCCGGGTGAAGTGAGGTAAAACTCACTAAGGATTTCCCGCCATTGTATTTCTCTATCACTGGTTTTCCGGGAGGAAAACCAACATTTGTATTCAGAACCACTGCTTAATAATAGAAAACCCTCAGAGCTGCTGCACCAGTTTTCCCACATTGGGTTTTTTCGGGGACATTTAGTCCAAAAGTAAGTGTGTCCTTTGTGTGATTGTCTCATTTATTTTTCAGTACTTGATTTGTATATTGGTGTAGGCTACAATGTATTTGCATTAGTATTTTTCTGAAGATTTCTGAAAATAACTTGTTAAACTAAAGAACACAAGTAGGTAATGCAAATCAATTTATTGCAGTAGGATTTCTGGTTTGTTAGATTCAGAAAATTTAACATGGTATAAGAGCGATTGCAGATCAAGGAGAACTGAAGCCATTGGCGAAAGGACAAAGGACAATTTGTGTGTGAAGACAGCTGTCCCGAGAGAGTGGATTTCTGGCCGAGAGAGCAGAGGAGGGGTGATGCAGTCACCAAGGGAGGCTCACACACAACTGGCGTCAGTGTGATTGGGTGACGTTGTTGCTGCAAAGGGCAACGCAATGGTTACAGGGCTAGCGTAGAGACTGTTGAGTCTTGTTTTTCCTGTTGTCGTGGCTATAGGTGTAGCGCAAATTTCATCTGGAGTTGCTGGTGGGGTGCTGATTCTGTTGGTGCAGAACAATACCTAGTGGGGCTGAAGCAAAGTAGAGGGAATTAGTTCCTCAGAAGATTTCTTGCCAAGAAATCTAGATCCAGTGCTGAGCAGCAGCAAAGAGAGATCAGAGAGTGGTGGTTCAATAGTGGTTGGCAAAAGGATTTCCGTGAAGGAAATCGAAATTCAGAGGGAGCTTGTTCCTTAGAGGATTTCTAGCGCCAAAGAAATCCAGATCTAAGTTTTGTTGGGGCAGCAACAAAAGAGGGAGAAGAGAACTAGTTTGACATTCATTTGAGCAGAGATGGCCGTTAATGGACTGAGGGATCAGGACAGGTTGGATGGAGCATCCAACTTCGTCATTTAGAAGGCCAGGATCCTGATAGTTTTGGACAAAAATCGCATCAAGGATTATGCCTTGAAGACGGTTGTTGTTTCGGTTGATGCTGATCCTCTCAAGAAGTACGAGGAGTCTCAGGCAAAAATAAAGTGCATGATCTTGGATAGGGTCAAGGATCATGTGATCCCACATATTGCTGAGAAAGACACAGTGAGGGAAATGTGGGAGGCCTTGACCACTTTGTACGAGGGAACTTCCGTTCAGCGGAAGATGTTGCTCGAGAGTCAGCTAAGACAATTTCAGATGCAGAGGGGAGAAGAAATAGATCTCTTCCTTCTCAGGTTGCAAGGAATCGGTGACCAACTAAGTTAGGGGCTACACCAGATCCTGAATTTATGGTCAGGACTACCCTGAATATAGTCACTAAAGACTGGGAAACCTTTGTCCAAAGCATCTTGGGTAGGGCTTCTCTTCCCAGTTGGAAGGAGATGTGGGCAGCTCTTCAACAGGAAGAGATTTGATGGTTGACCAGGGCGGGAAGTAACAAAAAAGGGATCAGAGTCAAAGAAGGAAGAGGAGGATGCAGCTCTCGCATCAGCGGGACAACAAGGGTAGCATAGGAGAAAGAAAAATGACATATCCAAAGTCAGATGCTTCAGATGTGGAGAAATGGGTCATTTCACCACGCAGTACCCTCAGAAGAAGGGCAAAGAAGACAAGTGTGACTCAAAGGCTGCTCTAGCGCAAGCTGACAAGGAGGACGATGAGGATTGCGCCATGAGTGCTCATGCACCTTTAGAGAAGAGGTGGGGTGATATTGAGTTGTTGTCGGGAGGACTATAGACAAAGGGGCAAGATCCTTTAGGTGCCCAAACTATTGGATCACATAAGGCTACAGGAGCCCTTAATGATAGTAGCAGAATGACGGGAGTCAGTTGGTACGAGGGATGATGGAGCAACAGTGGCATAGGTAGAGTGCCAAAGTTTGAAGCAACGCAGTGGAGTGTTGTAACAGTGCGGGAGACACAGAGAAAATACGATAGCAGCGCGGTAGCATCAGAGGGTCAGCACAGATTAGCAACAGAGGTAGCTTCAATGTCAAGGGGCATCTAGACTGACCAACATGTAAGCTTTTGGGTGGCTTTTTAGTTGCTTACTTCTCAGCAACTGAGTTGCAATGTAGCTGTTAGCAGTGGCAATGCTATGGTCAGCATGATGCAACATATTGAGAGGGAGTTGCAGTACAGATGCAATAATGACAGTGGTAGTGTCATGGGCAGCAGTACAGATTGCAGTAGCGCAGTGGATGAGGGGCAACAGGCCGAGCATCAGCAACGCAGAAGACCGATGTCGTGGATTAGTGTGATACTTCCACTGGGAAGTATTGCTAGAGCACATTCCTCGTTAAGAGGGAGTGTTGATTTTTGGGTAGCATCGGATGTGCTCTAGCTTCGAAATTTTGTGGAGGGGCTAGAACACGTGAGATCTCCAAGACCCAGAAATCATTTGGTGAAATTCCACCCGGATTGTATTTTATTAAAATAATTAATATTTTTAATGGGGTTCCTAAGTCTAAACTTAGGAAAATTAAAATATTAATGGGTGTTAATGAAAATATGGGTGGGAAGCTTCTAAGAGTCGAGGATCAAGTCTAATTTAATATTAGCCATTGATTAGAGACTTAATCTCGGCTGTTGATTTCTCAACAGGAAAAGTATAAATGGAGGCTTGGGGTTAGTTGGAGGATACACACAGAGAGATCGAGGAAATCGATTTTCTGAGGTGAGAAGTTCTCAGGATGAAAATTGATTGGGGAGATCTTGTAGTTGAGGGGTAGGGATAGTTCGGGAATCCTGACAGAGAGGCGGAGAGAAGTTTGTGGAGGCAGCACAGTAGCTAAGAGAGCTGATGTTGGGCTAGTCTTGGCTCATGTAGCCTTGATGCAGAGCCAGAAGGGAGAAAGTTGCCTTCCATATAGAGAGTCGAAATTGCCGAAACAGTCAAGAAAGTTGACGTAGTGGGTGGAAGAGATGACGCACAGCCTCAGAAAGTTCCACGCAGGCCCACACAGTTGCTGTGAAGGGGTAGCGTAGTTGTAGTCGGGGCTAGCCAGTTTTGCTGTCGGATGAGCCAGAATCTGTCGGGCGAAGTGAGGTAAAACTCACTCAGGTTTTCCGCCATTGTATTTCTCTGTCATTGGTTTGCTGGGAGGGCAACCAACATTTGTATTCAGAACTACTACTTAATAATAAAAAACCCTTAGAGCTGTTGCACCGGTTTTTCCCAAGACGTTTAGTCCTAAAATAAGTGTGTCCTTTGTGTGATTGTCTCATTTATTTTTCAGTACTTGATCTGTATATTGGTGTAGGCTGTAGTGTATTTTCATTAGTATTTTTCTGAAGAATTCTTGAAAATAACTTGTTAAACTGAAGAATACAAGTAGGTAATGCAAATGAATTTACTGTAGTAGGATTTCTGGTTTGTTAGATTCATAAATTTTCAGATGCCATACATCAACAACGTAACAGAGGGTGATACAGAGACAGGGTGTCGTAGTAATAGTGTTGCAGCACTAGAACACCTTCCTTGCTAAGAGGGAGTGTTAGTTTTTGTAGAATTGGAGGTGTTCTAGTCTCAAAACTTTGTGGAGAGGCTAAAACAAAGGAGTTCTTCATAACGCAAAAATCGTTTCTGGAAATTCCACCTAGAAGTGTCTCAATTAGATTATTAGCCTATTTTTTAATATTTCCTAAGTCCAAACTTAGGAAATTTGGTTAATCAATCATAATTAATTGAGATATGGTGTGAATCATCTAGAAACATCCACCGACTAGAAAATAATCCGGGCCCTTGATTAAGTTTTAATCTTGGTCGTTTGAGGTCCAACAAAAGATTATAAGAAGTCAATGGGTAGATGGAGAAAACACTGGTGCAAACGGTCAATGATCTAGGCAGATTGATTTTCCAGTAGTAGAGTGATTCAACATGAGGATTCGAGCCAGAGATCGAGTACCAGGCAGCAAAGGAGTGAGGTAATATTCCGGCGGAGTTTTCTAGTGCCGAAAGAGTTAGATTGAGGGAGTGCGAGTTTTCCCAGAGGGATTGCGCAGGAAGCAACAACATAGCAGTTCGATCTAGCTGGAGGAGTAGTCGATTCAATAGTTGGTGGTCAGGATTTTGATCAGGACCAGTGAATCAGTTCTAGAGCCTGAGAGACGCTGAGCTGTAGATTTCAAGAGTTTCCGAAGGCAGTAACAACAAGGCCAGTGCAAGCACTGTGCAGAGGCTGACGCAGAAGGAAGTGTGAATTGCTAAGGGATCCGTTTCGAGAGCTGAAATCAGCTTTGGGGTGAGGAAAAATCCTCACAATAATTTTGCCTGTGATTCTCTCAGATTGGATTGCTAGTTTGACATCCAAATTATTGTACTCAGATTTGCCATTGAAGAATAATAATAAAACCCTCATCTGTTGCACCGGTTTTCCCGCATAGGGTTTTTTTGGGGACATTTGTCTAAAAATAATGGTGTCATAATTTTGTGTGTGCTAGCATTTCTTAGTTTCCAACATTTTTATTTCCACAAGTGAAGAAATCATAGTGTGATTAATTCGATATTAAACACTAAATTAATAAACTGAATAATCAGTTAGAGAATTAATTCCAGTTGCTACATTTCAAGGAATTTTTTCATACAACGAAGCAAATGTGGGATGTTATTTCAAAACTTTTCTAGGATGCTATACCACTAATAGGAAGCTACTTTTTAGAGAAAAGATGAGGAATACCAAGATGAACAAGGGTGAAGATGTTATAAGTTACCTCACCAAGATTAGATTAGTAAAGGATGAGTTAGTTGTGGTGGGAGATAAACTAGATGATGACGAGATGGTGCATATAGCCCTGAATGGCTTTACGAATCAATGGGATGTCTTCATTCAAGTCCTTAATGGATGATACACCTTATTGAGTTGGGTTCAATTATGGAGCAATTCTACTCAGGGGGAGCTTAAACTTAGCCTTGCAAGTGGAAGCAATAGTAGGATTCAGAAGAGTGAGGAGCATCAGGGATCAATTATGGAGCGATTTCACTCAGGAGGAGCTTAAACTTAGTCTTTCTAGCGGTAGCAGTAGTAGGACTTAGACAAGTGAGGAGCAGCAGGAGAACGTGGCCCTAGCAGGGAAAGGAAAAGTGAAGAAGGGGTCCAACAAGGGACCTAACCCAAAAGGTGAGGAGAAGGTGTTAGAAAATCCAAAAAGCAGTAAAGATTTTCTTTATCTTGATAATTACTTGTGATGTTTCTTATTATTACAATTCTTTATATCTTCTTTCTCTAGTTCATCAAGCAATTACCAAAAGCAGTAGCACATAAAACAATAGGCACCAGATGTAGGCACATGCTAGGGCAAAACCCCCTCGAAGGGAAAACCCTGTCAAGATAATTCTTCCTTTCAATAGTATTCTTTGAGATTCTTCACCCTAGAGCAAGACCAAACCTTCCCTCCACACCATGTCAGCCTTCCAAAATTTCGACCTCTTCCCAGCAACTTCGATTATGCAACAACTTATTACAATTAGCAGCTTCTGACAATAGTGAAACTTGGAAGACTTCAATCTCCCAATCTTAGGCACGAAACAAGGAGAGAGAGATGCTACCACTAATAGGAAGCTACTTTTTAGAGAAAAGATGAGGAATACCAAGACGAACAAGGGTGAAGATGTTAGAAGTTACCTCACCAAGATTAGATTAGTAAAGGATGAGTTAGTTGTGGTGGGAGATAAACTAGATGATGATGAGATGATGCGTATAGCCCTGGATAGCTTTATGAAGCAATGGGATGTCTTCATTCAAGTCATTAATGGATGATACACCTTATTGAGTTGGGACCAATTATGTAGCAATTCTACTCAGGAGGAGCTTAAACTTAGCCTTGCAAGTGGAAGCAGTAGTAGGATTCAGAAGAGTGAGGAGCATCAGGGATCAATTATGGAGTGATTTCACTCATGAGGAGCTTAAACGTAGTCTTTCCAGTGGCAACAATAGTAGGACTCAGACAAGTGAGGAGCAACAGGAGAACGTGGCAGTAGCAGGGAAAGGTAAAACGAAGAAGGGCTCCAACAAGGGACCTAACCCAAAAGGTGAGGAGAAGGTGTTAGAAAATCAAAAAGGCAGTAAAGATTTTCTTGATCTTGATAATTACTTGTGATGTTTCTTATTATTACAATTCTTTATATCTTCTTTCTTTAGTTCATCAAGCAATTACCAAAAGCAGGAGCACATAAAACAATAGGCACCAGATGTAGGCACATGCTAGGGAAAAACCCCGTTGAGGGGAAAACCCAGTCAAGATAATTCTTCCTTTCAGTAGTATTCTTTGAGACTTTTCACCCTAGATCAAGACCAAACCTTCCCTCCACACCATGTTAGCCTCCCAAAATTTTGACCTCTTCCCAGCAACTTCGACTATGCAACAACTTACGGCAACTGGCAACTTTCGGCAATAGTGAAACTTGGAAGACTTCGATATCCCAATCTAGGGCACACAACAAAGAGAGAGAGAGAGACACCAAAACTTCGATTTTCCTTGTCTACTTAGACTTCCCCAAACTCGCATTCACTTCGGTTTCTCGACAACAGACTTCGCACCTTTTCCCCGCTACAAGAGAACTTTACAGTTCTGCCCAGCAACACGAGATTTCGAAATTGATGAGAGAATGTTGTTTCAAATGAATTCGATGTGCTTCCTTTTATAGGCTTCTTGTGGGGTCGAATAGGGTCCTTAGGCCGACTTGATCTTCTTCTAGGTTGACATGATGTGGAGGTTACATAATTCATATTTGACTCAATACTTAACCTTTTTACATGATTCAAAAGCCCAAGAAGGGTCTCTTTAAATGTACAATAACTCTATAGACTCAAAATAAATCCTAGAAGTCCTCAATGGGGACTTTGATCTAAAACATGGTGACCCAAGCATGAAACCCATGTTTTAATAAGTCACAATAATAATAATAATAAAAATTATTTTCTTTATTCTTTTGACAAGTAAATTACATGATGACTCAAGTACATTATTGAAGACTGAACATAGTCTACATTTTCCAACACTCCCTCTTAACTAGGGAGGTATTCATAATGTACATATACTATGGAATATCTCAAACTATATGAACCATGAAGAACTTTAGGCACCACAATGCCATGGACTAGATTCCTGACCAGGGCAATCTATCCAAACAATCACTTAATAGTTTAGGCACCACAATGCCAAGGACTAGATTTCTAACCAAGGCAATCTATCCAGGTGGGACTAAGATGGACTCAAGCTTTTAGCCCCTTTAGGTACCCTTAGGCTTACTTGCTAACCATCAACCCAAAAATCTAGGCTTGTATCCAAAACATAGCTCTTTGATCAACACCATCTTTCCAACTTCTAAACATCAACACAATGTGCTGGCCAGATGTCCTCTGAGGCTTCACTCACAAAGCCTCAACACTCCTTGATTCAGCAGATCAAGAATAACCAATCTCTCCCAATCAAATTGATTGGTAACCAACATGCTATCAAATCCTTCGAGAGATTCACCTGTACAAACACAAATTCAATCAATAATATACTTTCATATGTACATAATCAAATACAAACCTCCGGGGTCTTTCAGACAACTTGATGTTGCTTCTCAACTTTCCATAGTAGGACTATCAACTGAATCTTTGATAAAAGATTCCTCAATCATATGTTTTCCTTCCTACTTCCCATGCAACAACATATCCTTCAATCAGATCCTGCTTTCCTTCTTTCAACAACACCTCAAAATGCATTCTCCAATTTCCTTCTCCTACTTATGGCCTTCACTAAAACTTATGGTTGTTAGTCCTAGTCTTAGTGCATGACATGTGAAGCAGAGAATCATATCTGTCACTCCCTCTTAACCAGAGAGGATCTAATAATTCCTATACAAGAAATATTCTCAACCATCCTCTTATCTTAGGGAGATTCCTGTCATTCAAGCTCCCTCTTAACCTAGGGAGATTTCATCCAGAGTCCCTCTTAACTTAGGGAGTTCCATAGTTGCACGAAGCGCCCCCCCGGTTCCAAGCCCCGAAGCGCGTCCCGTACAGAAGCGCCTAGGAAGCTTGGCAGGAATTCAGAAGCGCCGCTTCCGAATTCAGAAGCGCCGCTTCGGCATTTTTAGATGCTTCCTGGAAATTTGGAAGCGTTGTACGGAAGCGTCGAAGCGCGCTTCGTACGACGCTTCGGGTGTCGGAAGCGTGGCGCTTCGGAGGAGGAAGCGTATGCTGCCCGTACGCTTCCAGAAAAGCTTCCGGAAAAGCGTTTAGAAAATCGTTTTTTTTTCAAATTTTTTTTTTTTTAATTTTAGGTGAGTTTGCTTGTTGGGGTGGGTCCACCTTGGGTTAGGGTGACGAATGAAGGCAAAAAAATATATAAATATAGCAGATGCTCCCTCATGGTAATGTTAAATTCTTAAAGTAAAAGGATGAAAATGAAAAATATTTCATCCTTTTACTTAAATTTTTAACATTACCATGAAATGACTCAGGATGTTTGAGAGTGGTTCCAACCTAATTGGACTTCATATGGAGAAAATAGAATTTCATTTATTCTATTCAAATTCAGCAGACTTAAACAGTTTTCAGGAATTCAGGATCAATTGGGATTGTGGCATTTCATTAGATTATATCAAGTATGAAGGTATGCGATTAGCATTTAATCAAGAGCACCAAGCCCTATATGTACCCTAGTGTTGGTGGTGTTAATTGTTGAACTCCTTTGTCACGCCCTTAGCAAAAAATTACCTGTCAATCAAGTCAAAATCATCGACCAAGCATGTTAAGCTTTTTCTACCATATTTTAAGTCTTGAATTAGGTAGTTTGATCAAAATTGGGAAATGTTGACTAATATCCCTAAACAATCGAGGTAGAGGCAAAGGCTAGACAAGAGGAGAAGAATCTAGATTCTAGATGGTTGATGCATCTAAATGGTTGATGCTCGAATAATTAATCATTAATGTACAATGGATGTTATATCTATCTATCTTGATTTATGCAAAAATATGCATGTTTTCATGTCTTCTACAATTAATTTGGTATTTGGGATGTTTGTTTTGAGTATAAATTCAAAAAAATATAAAAAAATATATATATAGCAGACGCTTCCGCGGACGCTTCGCTTCCTAGATTTTTGGAAAATGATGCTTCGGCGTCCCCGCTTCCAAAAAACGCTTCTGCTTCGTGCAACATAATCAATCAAAGTCAATCACAACTTAGTCATTAACTTGACCAACTTCCACTAGGGTTAGTTCCAAACCCCTAGATTTTCAATCAACCATCAATCATTGACTAACATGACCAGCTACCAAAAATTCGAATTTCAACAATTGCTTCACAAATCTCAAATTATCATATTGTCAACACTCATGGGAGATTTCTACTCCTACTAAGGTTCAACCCTAGAATTCCATTTTCACAAATTCAACAATCTTATATAGATTTCAAATCATCATATTTTAGAGATTTTACTTTGACTAAGGTTTAACTCCAAAACCCTAGAATTCCACAATCTCAACAATCATTAAATACATAAATCTTAGATTGTTACATTACACACATTACATAATGTCACTATTAGGATTTAACTGTAAAAACCTTAGATTTTTATTTTCAACAATCACTAAATAGATTTCAGATTGTTATATCACATATACTAGACAATTTAACTTCACCAGGGTTTAGCTACAACACCCTAGATTTCCAGATATCATCATCCTAGGATCTCAGACAAGGACTTCCATTAAATCTTAAGACTTATGACCATCAATGACTAGGTCAACACACATATCTAGGAATTCATAACCATACATAAGCATATCATATGTCCATAAATAAATTTGACCTAGAACAACCTAGGACTTCAACCAAAAGGACAGAGCTATATATATGCTTAGATTTTATCATCATGAACAATACATTTCATATCATGTGTTAGTCAAACCCAACTTCACAACAATATCAAATAAGAGTTGGACACAATCATTTTGATTACACTAGGGTTTGATCAGACAAACAGACACATACCAAGGAGATCATTTCTAAGACAATCTAAGGGTCTTGCTCACACATTCCACCAAACCCCCAATGAGCTAGGTTGCCAATGTAGAAGCATAGCAAACCCTACATTACCAAAACTTCAAAGGTTCTGAGATTTTAGACCTTATCACTTGTTATGCAATCAACTCACAAATAGAAGAAAGAGATAGATCAACGACTTCAAAAGTAGCCTCTTCGAGGGGGCAACCTCCTTTACATTACACAAATGAACCATTCTTGGATGATACAAATGATAAGACCTCCTTTATATATATAGGAGTCTAAGGGGTCACAATATAATCAGAGCGACATAACAATAATAATGTAAGGGCACAACAATAACAATAATGGGCTTCTATGGGGCCTAATAATAACAATAGTGGGCTTCTATGGGGCACAATAATAACAACATGGGGACAACATGGGCACACCAATAACAATAAGGGGCTATAATGACAATAATAATAAGGGAATACACTAGTATTATAGGAACCTAACATGCCCCTCTCCTTCAAAAAATTGTTGTCTTTAACGCTTGAGTAGTTCTGGATGTGTTTTATAAAATTCTCATCCTCTAGTGTGTAATCTTCAGCGGGTAAGTTCTTACACTTAATTAGATACTTTGAAATTGATCGATTTCATAGCTGTCGAGTTCTTGTTTCTGTGACTGCTTTAGGTTCCAATATGATTTTTCTTTCCTTGTCAAGTTCTGGCAATATTGTTTAAACCGAGAGCTTGTCACCTATAACCTTCTTTAAGCATGAAACATGGAAAACTGGGTGCACTCGGGAAAATGCAGGAAGGTCCAATTTGTATGCCATAGTACCTATCTTTTGCAACACCTTGTACAAACCATAATACTTTGGTGATAATTTATTATCCTTCTTAGCTTGCTTGAGGGACATTTGTTTGTATGGTTGTAGTCGTAGAAATACCTAATCACCTACATCAAAACTTCTTTCGCTGCGATGTTGATTTGCCTGTTGTTTCGTTCTATTATGTGCTAAAGTGAGGTTATCCTTTAAGAGTTGGAGAACTCTTTGTTGATGCTCGATGTGATCCTCCATTGCTTGAACCTTAGAATTTTCTCTTGATGTGATGTGATGGACGGTGGATGATATCCATAAAGTGCTATAAATGGGGTCATTTTTGCTGTAGTATGGAAGGAAGTGTTATACCACCATTCAGCTAGACGTAACCATTTGACCCAATGTGTCTGTTTATCAGATCTGCCTGTTGTTTCATTCTATTCTGTGCTAAAGTGAGGTTATCCTTTAAGAGTTGGAGAACTCTTTGTTGATGCTCGATGTGATCCTCCATTGCTTAAACCTTAGAATTTTCTCTTAAATGCGATGTGATGGACGGTGGATGATATCCATAAAGTGCTATAAATGGGGTCATTTTTGCTATAGTATGGAAGGAAGTGTTATACCACCATTCAGCTAGACGCAACCATTTGACCCAATGTGTCTGTTTATCAGATACAAAGCAATGAAAATATCCTTCCAAACATTTGTTCACTATCTTAGTTTGCCCATCAGATTGAGGATGATAAAATGAGCTATGAACTAACTGAGTACCTAGACAAGAAAATAATTCTGTCCAAAAATTTCCATTGAAAATAGGATCTCTGTTGTTTACAATAATCTTTGGGTTTCCATGTAGCTTTTGAATTGTTTCCATAAATGTATTAGCAACTGTATTGGCTTTAAATGGATGAGATAATGCACAAAAGTGTGCATACTTGGTAAGTTTATCAACTACCACCATGATGACACTCTTTCCTTCGGACTTGGGTAAACCTGTGATAAAATCCATTGAAACCTCCTCCCAACATTGACTGGAATGGATGAAGGTTGTAATAGACCTGGGGTCTTAATTGTCTCAACTTTATTTTGTTGGCAAACCAAACATTCCGCCACAAACTTTTGAATATTAGATTTAAGACCATCCCAAAAAAATTCCTTCTTAACCCTGTGGTAAGTTTTTAAAAATCCTGAATGCCCCTCCTAAGGGAGAGGTGTGCAATTCTAGAAGAATATTTTGTTTGAGTTGGGAATTATTACAGAGGTATAAGTAATCTTTGTACCATAACGAATCATTTTTCCAGTTAAATGTATCAGATGTACTGGGATCTTGCTGCAACTTTTGAATGAGTTCCCACTCTTCTTCGCCATTCTTCCATTCATCCCTTGCTTCATTTATCCAATCTAGTTGGATAATAGAAATGACACAAAGCAATGCTTACACATCTTCATCCTTTCTTGAGAGTGCATTTGCAACAACATTTTGCTTCCCTTTTTTGTAAATGATTTCAAAGTCATAAGCCAACATCTTTGTGACCCATTCTTGTTGCTCTTCTGAAGATAATCTTTGTTCTAAAAAGTATTTAAGACTATCATGATCTGTATTTACCTTGAAGTGTCTTCCCATTAGGTAAGGTCACCATTTTTTAAGTGCATGTAGGATTGCCAACATTTCCTTCTCACAAATAACTTTGTGTAAATACTTTCCTTTGATTGGATGACTTTCAAAAGCAACATGTCTTTCTTCTTGCATTAAAACAGCACCAATACCATTCCCTGAGGCATCACATTCCACAATAAAGGTTTTTGTGAAGTCTGGCGTAACTAAGACCGGTGTTTGGCACATTGCCTCTTTAAGATGTTTGAAGGCCTTCGTTGCTTTTGGAGTCCAAAAGAATGCATCTTTCTTTAGTAATGTTGTGCTGCTATTTTCCCATAATTCTTAACAAACTTGCGATAATACCCTGTCAACCTGAGAAATCCTCGCAGATGCTTTATGGTTGTGGGGATTTTCCATTCCTTAATGGCTTTAATTTTGCTAGGGTCTACTTAACACCTTCATGAGATACAATATGACCCAAATATTGCACCTCTTGTACTCCAAAGAAACATTTGGAGGTTTTTGCATATAATTGTTTCTCCTCCAATAGTTTGAGCACTCTGTCAACATGTTGAACTTGATCCTTCCAAGACTTGTTGTAGATTAGTATATTATAAAAAAATACTAACACAAATTATCTAAGGAAGGGTTTGAAAATGGAATTCATCAAACCTTGAAATGTAGAAGGTGCATTGGTAAGGCCAAAAGACATGCCCAAAAAGTCATAATGACCCTCACGAGCTAAACGCTGTTTTTGGAATGTCTTCAGTCTTCATTATGATTTGATGATATCCTGATTGAAGGAGCAAGGAGTGGCTCCAACGCTCCACTATTGAAGTTAGTGATGTTCATTGTATACATGTGTCTTGGAACTTTTACTTAATAACAAAAGCCCTATGGGCCAACACGTTCTTCATGCATGGATTATGGATATTTGTAAGACTATTTTGTGAATGTTTGTAATTCATGTTTGCTTTCATTTGTGCTAAAGTAGTTGAACTATTTTGGTTATTTTGGTACTTATCATATTGAGAATGTGTTGTGATTGCTCTTATCGTTGTCGCATCTTCGTGGACTATTCCACTGGATATTAGACAAATCTTCTTTGTTATATTGGTTTCAAGAACTGTTGCATCTCTGTGGACTATTCTGCTTGATGTTGTACGAACCTTTCTTTTTCATGTGTGTCTCTACTAGGGTGGTACTACTACCTCTCCCTTAGAGGCTCACTTTCCCTACCCTCTGCAATGAAAGAACTTTGACACACATACGATCGAACATTCACCAGGCACACCCCCTTGCTTTTCGAAGGCGCATTTGCACTCCTCTCTTACTGACAGTTAGAGCCAAGGCATATCTTTAAGATATATGGCAACCGGGCCGATATTTTGGATGGGGCTCCTACTCCAAACAGTGTGAGGTCTAATTGGGATTTCACATCGGGGAGACCCCTTCGTTGAGAGATTTCCAGCACCATCAACGAGACTCATTGGCCAGACACAGGGGTAGGATATTTAATATAGGGCCTCCCATGATTTTTGCATTGCTTTTGACTTTTGACCTTGGGCTTAAAATGGTGGTGATAAATACTGCAAATGTACCCCTGCTGATATGAGGGGTAACAGGTATTAAGGAAAAAATATCTTAATTTTTGCCCATGTTCTCCAGTTGTCACGAAACTTGATGCCTATCCACATCTCCATATATAAGGTATCAAAAAATACACTCTCAAAAAATAAAATGTCACCCCAAAAACAAGGATTCAAAAAAACTAAAAGTGCCCTTTTTGGAGCTCCCACGCATGCATCACAGATGCATGTCATATGCATGCACGGGGAACCTGCTTAACTCAAAAAATATGTTAAGTTTGTACTGATAGGACAGTGCATTGCTCCCTAAAAAAGCTGCTTTGAAGAGCTTATGCAACAAACCTGTATAATATTTAACTCTATGAATAATGTTCTGTAACCACGTGCTAAGTCTGGCTAAAGCACTTTTAAACCACCAGTGCTGAATGATGAACTTATCAATGAACTCTTAATGATAAGTTCATCCTGTAATGTGTCTATGAAGTTTGAACTGTCGACGTTGAATCAATCAAGACGAACTTTTTGAAAAGTTCATTCTTACTGATAACACATGCCATCATTGCGCTTATCAGTATGTTTTTTCTCTGTATAATGTTCTAAATGTTTCTTTTCTTCGATACTAATGACAAGTTTGCTTTAAACAATCGTGTGCAAAGTGTTCTTTCTTGCGACATTAATAATAGGTGTTCTCCTTGGCAGTGCTTTGATTCTTCTGTGTGCTAGGTTTTTTTGGTGCAAATTTCGGCTTTGAATGTCCATTATTTTTCTTTTGTCTTCTCAAAGAGGGTTTGTTCGGTTGGTCGCGGTTCACACCTTTTTCTGTGTTCTTCCTGCAATAGCATTCCATCAAATTCATCAAGTGCCATCCCGACAAGATGTTCAATCTTGTCACAAAAAGATGAAACAAAAAACATTCAGACCATTTATGGTCAATGCTACTAAATCTTTAGTTTCTAACTTTCTGCTCTGTCACCAACTGCTACACGCTGTTGCAGACATTCAGAATGCATGTGATATATCCTATGGTACTCTTATTATTATTCATCTTCAGCACATATGCTGTTTGTACCAGCAGTATTCTTGACTGACTAGAGGTCTCATATAAGCTCTCCAATGTAGTCTGTATCTTATTAGGGTTATTTATATTTCAGAGTTGGGGAACAATATGATAGACCACTGATAAGTTCGGGATGTTCTGTGCATCTTCATCTCTGGCCTTTGGGCTTCTCCAATTCTCTCATATCTAATGGGGCTTTCTTTGTGCCTTCAACAAAGCATCAACAAACTTCACTTCAGGAAGAGGAATACTAAATGACGAAGCTCATCTTGCTCAACAGATCTGTTACATTGTGGTAACTACCAACAAGGACTTCATCTCTGATGCCAGAAGCTTCTTCACCCGAGAACAAACTAGCTCTGAAATGTTCCCTAGGATCAAAACAACCATGGATCTGATACCATGTTGGAAAATCTGCACGTTTGGAATTCTGCTCAGAAAACAAAGTCTTCCAGGTGCAGGGCAAACAATGCTATTAGATCCCTGCTAATCACACTGAACCAATTTCTGATACTGGTTTAGGTTTTTGGCTTGTGCAGCTGTTCTTCAAATTTCGAAACAGCATACCTTTTACAGATTAGCACTGCATCTTATCTTGGTGATACCATATCCGCATGTGTCTTTCATAGATGGCATCATTGTTAATGGAACAGAACTATGGTAACAGTTACATGCTAATGGTTTTAAGACAAGGAAATTTTAAGCTTAAGAGTAAACTTAGAAATACATACAGTAAAGCACATTCATCATGAAAAGATTGCTGCTCGAAGAAAGTTTACAGCTCCAATGGCTCAGACGAAAAACCTGACAGCCTATGGTTATCAAATTTACAATTCTCTGGCTCACAGTTTAAATTCTCACAAGCTATCTAAGCACCTCAAATGAGGGGGGAGATTACATGTTTATAGGTCTGGGTGAGTGATCAAAATTGACTAGCCTATGGTTATCAAATTTACAATTCTCTGGCCCACAGTTTAAATTTTCACAAGCTATCTACGCACCTCAAATGAGTGTGGGGAGATTACATGTTTTTAGGTTTGGGTGAGTGATCAAAATTGACGAAGTCAAAAATCAATTTGCCCAAGTCTTCCAACACACACACACTATAAAATAAGTAGGTTCCCAACTACACATCAATCAAAGTTGACCAGGTCGATGATTAAAATCTAGTTAATCAAATTTTTGTCAATGGTCATGTTCAAGTCATTAATCTGTGCCATGTCATCGAGCTGTTCCAAATCACCCCTGCCACACCAAGTCAGCTGCTGCACCAAAACTTTCCTTTGTCACAAATACATCCCGGCCAGAATTTCAATGCTCTTAAACTCCTGGCCAGAAATTCAGTGCTCTTGAACTGATCCATGCTCAAGATGCTCCTGTCATGCACAAACCAATCGTGTGCCTGCACTAATCCAAGATTCCAAACTGCACTCATGCAAAATTGCATCTGCACTGTATTATTTTCTTTTAAAATTTTTAACATTTCACTTTTACCTTAGTCTCAAAAGAAAGATGAATTTCACTATATTAGTCTGGAAGGAAAAATGAGTATGATTCAGGGCTTGCAAAAAATTGGGATATAGCAGTGTTACTTGGGAGCGGGAGCGAAAACAAGTGCGGGAGCAACATTTTCAAAAGCTCCCGGTTTGGGAGTGAATCCCGGAGCGTTTTATAGTTTGATACATATATGTCAACAAAAACATGTAGAATTATGAATTAGATATAAAAAACATAAAAAAACATAGATTGAACCATATAACAACAATCATCTAGAAGTTATAATCTCATCAACCACGTCCACAAGTTAGTAACATAGTAACATACAACATATTGAGCTAAGTTACCAGGATATGGATACGGATCTTGATCCGGATCCGCTAGTTTTTTGAAAATCCAAGATCTGGATACGGCAAGGATACGTCACGTACAATATAATAATATATATTTAAAATTTTAAAAAACACTTTAGAGCTAAAAAATCAAATACTCCATGAAACCATGAAACACTTTTAGAACATTGAATGATAAATATGAAGATTGAAACATTGAAATGGTGCATCGTCCCTCATACAAAGTAACAAAAAGGATCATGATTCATAATATCATGAATGATAATAGTAAATACATTTACAAATCCTCAAATGGATCTATATCTTCTGCATATTGCAACTCTACATCATGAATAGATGATGGGGGTCCTGGAATGTAGGAAGTTGCATCAGTAGGCTGGACTGGTGGCGGAACAATATCCTCAAGTAGGTTGAGGTGAGTCATGGCATTTAGTGTTAGGTTCAAGTCAGAGATCTCAGGCTTCACATCCCAGATCTTGCTCGGACCTTTTTTATACTCTAGTTCAACATGTGATAGAAGATGGAGGTTGGAATGAACATAAACAAGGTCCTCAGCCTTTGCCGCTCTCAACCTGTTTCGCTTCACTGAATGGATGAAGTCATATGTACTCCAATTCCTCTCAGCTGATGAAGAACTAGCAACTTGTGATAACAACCTGGTTGCTAGAGTAGAGAGATGAATGCTATCCCCACCATGGAAGCCCCACCAAGTAATAGGATCAAGATGTCCTCGATCATCCATAGCTACTGGATCTGAAAAGCTACCAGTGGACTGTACATAACCTCCAAATTCTTGGCGGACTTCCATTGCAACTCCTATATCTCTATAAATTTTCTTCAAGGCTATCTTGTATCCTTGTACCACTTCATAATCTTTGTTTGGTGCTGTCGTACCAGGTAAAGACAAAATTTTAGAATGATAGTATTTAGGGTGCAACGCATATGCCAGAAGGTGTAATGGCGTGGTCATTTTGTTCCACCTTTCTGTAGCTATGTCCTTCACTAAATAATAGAATGTTTCATAAGGGTCATTTTCACTTGCCCTGATAATTTCCTTATCCTCTCCAACATACTATCAATGTTTTCATAAACTTCCCCCAAGCAAGGTGTATCTATATCAAATGCCCTGATCAAGGTCAAGATTGTGGTCATTTTGTTCCACCTTTCTGTAACTATGTTCTTCACTAAATAATAGAATGTTTCATAAGGGTCATTTTCACTTGCCCTGATAATTTCCCTTATCCTCTCCAACATACTATCAATGTTTTCATAAACTTCCCCCAAGCAAGGTGTATTTGTATCAAATGCCCTGATCAAGGTCAAGATTGGTTCAGTGAACCATAGAAGATATTGGACCTTATCCCACCATGCATCATCAAGAATGATGGACTTGATTTTGTGCCCTCTATCAGGAGTGGAAGTCCTTCATGATTCCCAAAGAGGGTCAATGACCATTGCTTGTAGTGCTTGTCTCACTTCGACAAGTCTCTTTATGACAAGAGTGTGGGAGGCAAAACGAGTTTTAACAACCTACAAGCAAATCACAAATGAGAAACCATATATAAATTTGTAATAAAAAATAAGAATTTCTAATATAAATAGTATTGATTAAAAAAGTACCTTCAATAGCTCCAACTTTGCAAAACCCCGATAAATGGCTTGGGACATTGAATGATTTGTTATGAACATTTGGATTTCTTTTGATGCTACATATATTTCATTAATCCATTCAGCCTCACCAATCTTGGCAAGCATAAGGTTCAATGAATGTACTGCACATGGAGTTTAAAAGATGTGATTATATCGACCCTCCACAATCAAACCTACAACTTTACAAACCTGTGTGTTGTTCGTAATGACTTGGACAACATTATGTGGCCCCACACTTTCTATTGCATCAATAAGAATTGTGGATATGAAAGATGCATTTTTCTCTATTCCACTGCAATCAACAACCTTCAAAAACATTGCCCCTTGGGGGCATACTACAACAACATTAATTAATGGGCGGTTTCTTTGGTCTCTCCATCCATCAGAAATGATGGACACCCTTGTTTCTGCCCATGTATCCCAGATTGCTTGTAGCTGTCTATACATGGATTCTCTCTCTGATGCCAACAAAGTAGTGCGGACCTTTTCATATCCAAGGCTTTTGTACCCTTTTGGCACTTCATTAACTGCCTTAATCATTTGTTGCCAATAAGGGGAACGCACCAAATTGAATGCTAGCCCATTTGCTTAGATGTAATGAGCTACATGTTCATCAGCTATGTCTCTACCTTGATTATTGAAACACGCTTCAAGAGAGCCTAGAGTGGCCCTTTTATTAGATGTGGTAGTAGGCCTAGATGGCAATGGAGGCCTAGTTGTAGAGCTTTGCACAGGGTGTTTTCCCTTAGCAAGCTTCCTATCAGTAGCTTCTTGCAAAGATGCATAGAATTTCATTTTTCCAAGACTCAAACCTTGGCCAGGTTTTCCATTTGCATCTTTTGGCCCGGTGCATACTTGCACCCCTGTGTTAGTTTGACCGGTGAGATGGACTTTCACTCTAGTATATGAGCCATTTTTTATATCTTGGAATTCATTGCATTTCCATTTAAATGAACCACCTTCGAGATTTTTTCCAATAATCTCCACATACTGCCATAGAGGAGATTTTGGGTATGTTTTGATGATTTCCCCTTCACTATGCTCATGCTGTGAATCTTGTGATGGTTCCATAATGATAATGGTATAGACTCTATTCAACTATTGGTTACTTGCAACTGCATATAAAAGTCAAATTATAATATATTATCAATAAACAATTAAAAATTAAATTGTAAATACATTAAAAAAAATTAAATTTAAATTTTAAATACATTAAAATTTAAATAGAGCTCACTTCACGACATTGACATGATGGCTTGGGACATTGAATGATGGCTTGAGACATTGAATAGAGTTAAATTAGTAATTTAAAATTACCATTAGACAATTAAAAAATTTAAATTAGTATTTAAAATTTAAACTTTACTATAGTCTATGACTCTATTACCACTAGTAAACTGTAAAACTAAATACTAAATACAGTAAAAATATATATATTACTATTATTAAACACTACATCTATTATTAATATTAAACACTAATATGATAATATCTATATTAATATTTAGTAATAGGCAATTTTTAGACAAATGCATAAACAATGCAGTAAATTACTAAATTTTTAAACAAGTTAATAATACAGTAATATTATTAATTTATTACCTAAACAGTAACACTATAGTAAATTAGTAAATTACTAAATATTGTAAATATTATAAATTATATTGAATTAAATTTGTATTTGACATTTGTACAGAATATATATTATCAGATGCATAAAATTAAATTAAATACACTACACTATATAACAAGAAATGAATATTAAATACCTTGTTAAACCCCTGATTCCTCTGGTGGCGGAAGACAACCCGGCGTTGCTTTCTAAGTTTTAACTTTTGTGCGGGCCTGACTGTGTGCTGCCTGACTGCTTGACTTTTGTGCGAGCCGGCTGTGTGTTGCCTGACTTTTGTGAGGGTGTGAATAGTGAGTCGGTGCTGCGGGATTGTGAGAGTGTCACTGTGCCGGTGTGAACAGAGATGTGCTGCGTGCAGGGGGCTAGCTGCGTGAACAGATATGTGTTGCGTGCAGGGGGCCCGACGGTGAGCCCAGAACAAATTAGTGTGTGCAGGAGGGGCCGGCGGTGAGCTCGGAACAAATAAATGTGTGCAAGAGGGCCGACGGGTGAATGCAGACAAAGGAAAAGCTGAGTCCCGACAAAGGGGAGCAGGTTATAATATATACGCTGACAAAGGGGACCACATTATAACATCTAAACCTACAGTGAAAATAATATCTAAACCTACAGTGAAAATAATATCTAAACCTATAGCGAAAATCGAAACCTAAAAAAATTTATGTTTTTTCTGACTTTTTCGGCTACCATTTCACTGTTTCCGGCAGCCACCAGTGGGATCCGTATCCTGGGAAAGTTGTCCGTTTCCAAAAAGTGCAAATTTAAAAAATACGTATTTTAGACGTATTTTTGGCAGATCCGGATCCGGATCTGCCAATACTCCTCCTGCCTCTGCCGGATCCGGTAACTTAGATATTAAGTCTCGTGATTCATCAATCTTAAAGTTTCAAGCTTTCAAAATTCAATATATAACATTTATGATCATTGATCACCAAAGTTGTACTTGTAAGCTAAGTGTAACCATTACAACAAATAATATCTAACATGAAATGAAATGTTATACAATGAAATGAAATAACTTACAACTTTCATGAAGCATCATATTCATAATTCATTACTAATGAGTTATAATTGCCAACTTCAAACTTAAATTGTCATATATCGTTTAAAAAAATATCATAATAAATATGAAAGAGTCAATAGTTATAAAAACTACTAGAAACTAGAAAAGACAAGTAAATCTATTATCTATTGCTTATGCTTGGGCCTCTTGCCACCACAAGAAATGTCTAATTTTTTAGTCTTGTTGGAAAATTAGGATCTTTGTCATTAATATCACCCTCTAAGCATTAATATCTAGAGGTATCTTTGTCATTACCTCTGTATCTGTATAGGGATCTTTGTCATTAATATCACCCTCTAAGAATTAATATAAGATAGAAAAAACATAGCATGTCAAGTCAAGATTTTGTTTGAGTGATGTGTACATTTTTAGGAGGGTCATGATAGAGGAGTTCAACAACTAATGTCACTAACATCAAGGTACATAGAGGGATTGGTGCTCTTGATTGAATACGAGTTCCATACCCTAACTCATGACAAAATTCAATGGAAACATTGTAATCTTGAAATCCTGAAAAACTGATAAGTCTGCTGGATTTTGAATGAAATCCAAAATTCTACTTTCTCCATATGAAATCCAATGAGGTCGGAACCACTCTCAAACATCCTGAGTCATTTCATGGTAATGTTAAAAATTTAAGTAAAAGGATGAAAATGAAGATCAAGGAGAATGTCACTTTTTTAAGAATTTAACATTACCATGAATCACATATCAATACTAGGGCCATAGGCTTGATCATCAAGCTGCCCCACTCAAAACTTATTTGTTTCTTTGAATAAAAATTGCATTTAGAACATTACTGCAACAAAAAAAATTGCAAAAAAGGCTAAATGCTCCCCAAAAGGCAGGAAGCATTTTTTTTTAGGGAGCGCGCTCCCGACCCGCTCCCAAGTCGCTCCCGCCTAGAGCGCATATTGGGAGTGGGATCGAGGGGGGGGGGGGATGCTCCCAGGCAACACTGGGATATAGTGTGAGTATCTTAGCTTTCAGAGATGTCATCAACCCATCTCAATTCAGGTGAAGATTTAGTCGGAGGTGCAGTTTAAGCATCACAGGCAGGTCAAATGATCTTGACATGTGATATATAGTCATTTTGTTAGCTTTCCATGATGCATCCCTTGGGGTGGGAGGCACACATCCTACATTTCCCACGCTCTTGTGGGGGGGATGTTAGGGAAATGTTTCCTAGTGTGGTGGATGCCCTTCCCCGAAAGAGGGGCATCTAGGCTTCCCTTCCTTCCCCACCTTGGATTTTTTGTCCAACAACCTTTTAAGATAGAACAAAGATTGGGGATATAGATTTGAAGAGTTCATAACCTTGGTAATTAAGGATAACATTAATTTTTTAAGTAAAAGTGACTTTTACTTAAATTTTTAACATTGGCATTCATTGTTTCAGGATGTTTGAGAGTAGTTCCAACTTCATCGGACTTCATATGGAGAAGGTAGAATCTCGTATCCCATTCAGAATTTAGCAGACTTAACAGTTTTCAGGATTGGCAGGATTATAGTGTTTCCATGGATTGCACAATGATGAATTTGCATGGGATGAATTGTTATTATTGGGATGTTAGCATTATTATTTTTATTTTATAATTTTAAAGAGTCCTTATTCTAGGGACCTTGACAACACCCCCCCCTAGCCCGCCAAAACTATCTAAAAGTTGGGGGTGCTCCACATTTTTTTCCTTGTAGTTTGATTGTGCTGCCTACTTTATAAAAACATTTTTTTGGTTATTTATTCTAAACTCTAATAAATAAAGGAAAAATTTGGTTGTGCAATGACTTGTGATATTTTGATTTGTAGATGTGCAATTTTTGGACTACATATGGAGAAAGTAGAATCTCGTATTCCATTCAGAATTTAGCAGACTTAACAGTTTTCAGGATTGGCAGGATTGTAGTGTTTCCATGGGATTGCACAATGATGACTTTGCATGGGATGAATTGTTATTATTGGGATGTTAGCATTATTATTTTATTTTATAATTTTAAAGAGTCCCTATTCTGGGACCTTGACAACACCCCCACCACCCCGCCAAATTTCTCTAAAAGCAGGGGTGCTACACATGTTTTTCCTTGTAGTTTGATTGTGCTGCCTACTTTATAAAAACAAATTTTGGTTATGTATTCTAAACTCTAATAAATAAAGAAAAAATTTGGTTGTGCAATGCCTTGTGATATTTTGATTTGTAGATGTGCAATTTTCTCTCTCCCCTCCCAATCTCCCTACCACATACATGATAACTGTGCTATTTTCTCTCTCTCCCGACCCCAATCCCCCTACCACATACATGATAATTGAGTTTATGTTGAAGTTCATAAAGACAAGCACTAAATTATTGATGGTTCGTTTATAGTTGTTATATGGCTATATTGTTTTATTTATGAAGTGTCTGATATTTGATTTCATTTAGTTCTGGGTAATATTAATGTGCAGGTCCCTACAACGGTGGGGTTTGGAAGATCCACGTGGAAATACCAGATGCCTACCCATATAAATCTCCTTCAATAGGTTTTCTGAACAGGATATATCATCCCAATGTCGATGAAATGTGAGGGTTTGTTTACTGAATTTATTTGTGGGCTTCTAACAATACATGCTTTACTTTTTATCTATTTTATGTGGTTTGGCATTCTTAAAGTAGTGAAATCCTAACTATGTTTGAAATTGTTTGTAATTAAGGTCGGGCTCAGTGTGCTTGGATGTACTCAATCAGAGTTGGAGTCCAATGTTTGGTAAGCTAAACATCAATTTGCTTGTTTTCACTTTGGATTGTTGAGTTACTGTTGGATTTCTAAAATGATACTTAATTAGTTGACGTCGAGCCTAACTTTTCAAAACTTGGGGTCTGACTCTGTTTTTTTTGGTAATTATTAATTTGTTTATTGAATAATTAGTTGTTTGCTATGTAGATTTATTAAACATATTTGAAGTCTTTCTCCCTCAACTTTTGTTGTATCCAAACCCAACTGATCCCTTGAACGGAGAAGCTGCTGCTCTAATGATGCACGATAGGAACCTCTATGACGAGAGAGTTAAAGGTTTTAACTCATAACTATTACCCTCTTGAATTTTCATTCACTTCCAATAGTTAAATTCGATACAGAATTTATGCATCATCTTTTAAAGTAATATGTATGGTGTTATATGTCTTTGAAAAAGTTTACTCGCCTTGTTTTTTTAATCAGAACACTCTGCAAAGTATGCCAAGTCTGAAGTTGTAGGAAGAAAACAGGAAGAGGAAAGCAGTAGTGATGAAGTAAGTGATGATGAATATTCCTCTTGTGAAGAGGAAATGACAGGCCGTCCAGATCCATGACTCTTTAGTGGGATCTCTTGTAATGAGCTTAGCAATTCAATATAAATATGTCTAAATATGTAACAAATTTTGAAAACTTAAACCCTATATGATCAGCCATTCCTTCATCCATTATCTGCCAATGATCAAGTACATTGTTTGGAACTATGGAATGTACACACTTTAATTGGGTTGCAGGGGTATGAATATATCATGAGAAGGTGAACCATTCCCTTGAATTTTACTTAAGAATGTGAATTCGGGAAAAATCTGAAATGATTTTACATCATGCTCCTTTATTTAATTGTTTTTTTGTATGCTAGATTTGCATTGTTTTCTGATGCGTTTTAACCAAAACTTTTCCTTTGCTTATGTAAACAAAAGCATATTCTGTTTTAGCTTCAATGTTACTTATGGAATCTCTGAAGTAGATCCCTTTATTAGTGGCAATGCATTTCCGCAGGTCAGACACGCATGTTGAATGAGCTTTTTCACCATATTGATTCACTTGGTAAAAATCTGATTGCATTCCACGATCCTTATGCCTCTGTGTGAGGCATTTGACGTGTCAGTTTCTATTTTAATTTTTGCGCGAGTGTGAACTCCATGGTCTTCCATTGTAAGGGTTGCCTAATGGATTTAACATAAGAACCCCCCGTGCATGCTTACATGTAGATGTTTGCTTGATAGCGAGGGTAAGTGAAATATGACATCATGGTCTTCCAATGTAAGGGTTGTCTAGTGAATTGAACATAGGAACCCCCCATGCATGCTTGTATGTAGATGTTCATTTGAAAGTGAGGGTAAGTGATATTGAAGAAAAGTGTAACTAGGTTCGTTATTTGTCAATTTAATTTTGATCTTTGTACTTGTCAAGAAAAAGAAATATTATTTTTGTAAAATATATGAATGAGTTTCTTGCTCATTCCATAGGTCTAAGAAAGTCAAAGAGTCAAAAGCATGTTAAAGAGCTCTTTTTGAGTATTTATGTAATGTACATGGGTCAACCTAGTGTCAAGTAGCCCTCCAAGACAAGCACCATCCTCCAAAGAATAAGTCTACTTGCAAAAATGATATGAAAGTCAACCAAGTTGGTCTATAGATGACAAGTTGGCTCCGAGAATAAGTCACAACGATTCACCATGACATGTTGGCTTAAATAGGTGGGTCAAACCACTATAAATTGACGTGTGAACTTAGAGTCAAAGCAAGAATTATTCAGATATAGTTTTGAAGCTTCGATGGCATAGTAGATAAAGAAATCTCACATGAAGACAAGGTTACAATACTTCGATGGAAGAAGGATTCTACGATCTTCGATGGGTATAACAGTATTAAACAAACACGATCTCGACACTCTGTCTCGGTGAAGGAGGAACACACTTTGTCTCGGTAGCCTTATCTCCACGCAAACACTATCTCGACATCCTTGTCTCAATGCTCTGTCTTGGTAGACGCTTTGTCTCCTCCACGATGATAATAATTTCAAGATCGAAGTTTCTGCACACCTGTTAGGGTCCCACCCTAACCCCCTTATCTATGTAATGGGACCACGTCATAGTCAAGAGTCAATAAAGCCCATATTAATAATTGTAAGTGGTTAATCCACAATTAATAACGGAACCACAG
>APFE031487706.1:56418-83322 GCA_000404065.3 Pinus taeda | reverse complement strand
GTATTAGATAGATGGTATTAGTAATACCACGGTATTGGCCCGCGGTATTGCATGTATGAGTCATATATAAAGGATAAAAACTCCCTGCGAGGAGCATCGTGTCTTATTTTGTAATCGAGCTCTGCTCTATTGGAGGTTGCCCCCTCGAAGAGGCAAGTGAACATTACTCTCTGAATAATAAATTCATTGCTATTCTGTGTTTTGGGTATCTTTTCTTCGCATATTATGTATTCTGGGTCTCTTTTCTTCGCATATTCTGTATTTGGGTATCATTTGCAGGTTAAGAGCATAACAACACCTGTGACAAAGGATCACGTGACATCTTAGTCACCATCTCTTGAAAGTTGTGAAACGCACTCTTGCAAATTCGAAATACAGTCACAATTGAACGCAGTCTCTGCCTCGGTACACAGTCACGACATAGAAATGATGGTCTCGAAGATGGATAGACACAATATAATTATAAAGTCTAAGATCTCAGTGATATGTTCATAGTCTCGACATATTAAACGAAGTCGTGATTTCAGTGTATACTCTGTCTTAGCATAATAGACAAACACAACATATCTATGATGATGAAACGTAGGGAGAAAAATCACAGTCATGATCTCGGTATATCTCACAGTGACTCACCATATCTTGGCATATAGATATAATCATGATCCTGATGAAGACACAGTTACAAGGAGAAGATCTCAGTGAAGATGTAACAATGATGCAACAATGATAATTTCGTTGTTATAATGAATATCTTAGTAAAAGTGTAGCAAGGTGTCGAGATCTCAGTAGTGAAATAATGATGACTTTAGTGAAGCAACAGTAATGAAGATGATCTCAGAAGTGACAAAGAAGAGGACTGGTATCTTGGTCTTGGAGTGGCATAGTAAGTCAAGGGCCATGGTCTTGTTGTTCGTCAATTGGAATCTCTATAAAAAGAATTATGTGCGGGTTTTCCTCTCCGAGAGGGAGAGGTTTTGGCCCTGGCAGAATGCCAACATCTTGTGTTCTTGTCTCTTTGTTTTGGTAGCTATTTGATGAACTAAAGAAGACACACTCTAATAATAATAAGTGAAGATTAGAATAAGAAGAAAAATTGAAAACACCTCACAAATAGTTATCAAGCTAAGAAGAATCACATTAATCCTACTTTCCCTAGATTCTTCAACATAGTATCAGAGCTATGGTTACAGTCAAAGGAAGGGCATAAAAGAGACATTTCAAGGATCAAGCTTATAGCAGGGCATCAAAGCAAGTTGAAGGAATTGAAAGATCAATCTACTACAACAGTCTACAATAGCAAAGTTTTTTGTCTATGCAATCTAAAAGGCATTCTACAACAGCAAGAGCTTTTATGCTCACAAAAGCCCACCAAGACCCTCATAAAGGTTGTCTATAAAGAAAGACCCTATCTTGGAACAGGTTAACACCATGGAAGCAGTGCTGATCTACACTACAAAAGAAGGCACATTGAAGGCAAGAAGGCACTGTCATCTCCAAGGTTATGAAATCAAGCAAGGATCATCTCCTTGCCCTAGAAGAAAACCATTCGAGGAAATAGCAAATCATCAAAAGGGAGCAACCTTTTCTATTAAGGAAAGTCTTTCTCACTTGAAAGAAGATCATCCAAGAAGAAGTCGTCATACATCTTTTTCAATCATCATCAACATGATCAAGGTGAAAATTTCATCTTCACATGACAAGTAAGTATCTTTTCAATTTATAAATTTGGTTAAATGACTTCATGAATTGTAAGGACATCTATAAGTTGATGGGTCATCAAGATTCCTTGCATGAAGGAGGAGGATAGTCATAGTCCTCTAAGAAGCAAAAGCCATTAAACATATTAAAAGGTCTCCTCTGAATTTATGGAAAGGGATGCTTATGAAAGATCTCCTCACATAGCAATATTGGAGACATCAAAGTGATGTAGATGATAAACTCATTCTCTAAAGATGCAATGAAGAAGGTCACATGAAATCTAATCTACATGAAAGTAAAGGGTATCAAATGATGTAGGATATCTTCCATCTACAAGAACCAGAAAGGAAGATAACCATAATGCACTAACAGATAATCAAGGCAACAAATATCCATGGCATAAGAAGGTTACCTCATTTGACAACTTATGGTCTCTATGCTAAATAAAGAAAGACAAGTTGATGGAAAAAGTATTGAAGGGTAATAGACTAAATCATGTGAAGAAAGAAAAGGGAAGTTTGTTCCTCAAATAAGGCAGAATAGGTATAGCTAAAATTATGGAAGCTCATATCACCAGATAGATGGAGGAAGCTAAAGAAAAGGGCCAAGGAAAGAGTGAGTAATAGATCTCTATGATTGGGATAGTATCCCTCGCAAAAGGGTCCTATCATAAGCCTCTGTCATAAGATATGACAATGATGATAAGATGCATCGTAGCATCATGTAAGCATTAGAAACAAGAGCTTGTGACATCACCATGGGAATCATGAAGGACAAAATCCATAACAGACAAAACATGAAGGATATATATCTTGGGAACCTCAATGAACATTGAAGGAAAGGAAGAAGTCATCTAGGACAAGACTCATCATACATCAAGTCAAAAAGGTAACATCTGTCAATTGGGGATATACAAGTTCCTCAAAATTCTCTGATGGAATCCTCATTGTAGGGTTCACTAATCTAGAGAGAAAGCAAGTGTTTCAACATGAATTCCAACTTATGGAATCTATGAGATGATGATGTGATGACATGAAGCGGATCAAGGGATTGTAGATCTCTTCAATCAAGGAAGCTGTTGGAAGCAGTGTTTTAAAAAATGGCTGAGTTGACTCCGACTCGATCGAGCTAGATCGAGCCAATGTTTGGCCGGGTTGGCTCAGTGGTCGAAACGGAATGGTTGGTCAGGTTGTTACCGAGCTGGCTGAGCCCGTCATCGACTCGGCTGGCTCAGTAACAACTCGGGCGGCTTGGTAACAACTCAACCAACTCGGTATCAACTTGACTCTTTTGAAAAGATTCTGAAGAATATTTGTCAAAAGTTGTTTCACCTCCTACATATCAACGATTGGGTTGTTGTCTATTGCATATTTATAGCCCTAAAGTAATCTATCACTGCGAAAAAGTTTTGAAAATTACAAGGCCAAAGTATGGTTATCCTAGTGGCATGAATTAGAAAATTGAAACAATGCATTGAGCCATACAATATTTTTAAAAAGGCAAACATTCTGGCAATGGAATAATAGATACATATTTAGCTTTGATTGTTCTGAAGCTTGACCATAATTAAATCAAGGGTTTTAAGACTTCATTAAGGGCAGATTTCTTGAAATCATCTCCAGCAGTCTAGGTAGAAGCATGAGACAGGTTGTCCTGTAGCAAAGGCACAAATTTGAATACATTTGTTGATTAGTTCATTGACTTAACATTTGGGAAGCTATGATTGGTTGCAGAGAATTGTTATTATTGTTGTTGTAGTCTAGTGATTGTCCTTGGGTTAAGGCAGAAAAGAATCCTAACATTGGTGGCTAAGTATGAACTTTGTATTGGACAGTGCACTGGGTGCCATTTTGATATAATGGATATATTCATGAGTCTACTTTGATAATATGTTGTCTTCTCTCTATATTCTAAAGCTTTGTGTTTGGAAACATGAATGAAAATATTAAAATTATGTTTTTTTATAAAAAAGAAAATATGTAATGTATTTTTTAAAACAACCCGAGTCATTGAAATCAAGCTGGCCGAGTTGATATCGAGTCGGAGTCGGAGCCGACCCTTGGCCGTTTTCGAACTGGGGTCGGAGTTTTAAAATGTTGGCTGGAAGAAGCCTCGAGGACCTAAAGGTAAAATAAGGTATGTATGCTTGTGTTTAAAATTATAATGTCATGTCATATGGTTGTAGGTAACATGGATCATTACTTCTATATCCTGAGAAGCATGACCAAGAGAAAAAGGATCTCCTCCTCTGAAAGGATGCAAGAAGGCATAAGACACACTAGATGAAATCAACATAATATGAAGTATGAGGTGGTTGACCACAATTAAGAAACTCTAATTAAAAGACACCGGGAATGGAATGTGTAAGGAAGGAAGAGATCGTAAGATATGCAACCATGAATAAGGCAACCAACATCCAAAAGACCAAGAATATTTGACTAAGAAATCTCCCAGAAAGATATGAAGGCTTTGATGAAAGTCTGACAAAGATGAAGACCCTTGACAATGAATATCTTTGGGAAATGTGTCAACATGAATGCATGATGATGATACCTACAGAAAGATGTTGTGATGAAAGGTACAATTTGATTTAATGATATATTTGATTTCTTGAATAATCTTTGGATGAGTTCATGCAGGGCTACTGGAATTGTAAGTACAAGTATAACTAGCATTCATGTGGTGGATGGAAGAAGCATGATGAAGAAGTAGTAGTTATATGATGAAGTTTCCAGATATGAAGAAGGCCACTTTCCATGAAGAAAGGAATGACATGACGAACAAAGGAGGAAAGTGATCGATGGTCGTTTCCCTACAAGGAAGAAGCACAACTGAATTTCATGACATCAAGGAGAGAAGCTGATCAAGCAGTTGAAGGACCCACGAAGAAGAAGTTGTTGATGTATAGAAGGGTCTTCAGCTAAGAGGAAACTCTGACATGTCCCTGATCAAGAGGGAACTTTAATTAGATCACCCCTGGTTACAAAGGAGTGACAATTGTGTTTTTCTATTTCATGTGTCATGCACTAGACCAGGACTTACAACCGTAAGTCTAGGTGAATGCCATGAATGGAAATGAAAACACATGATAGAAACAACATTCTTGTCTTCATTTGGAAAGAAAGAATGGAGGGTTGGGTAATCATCTGGGATCTGATAATCTTTGAGGATGTGTAGGGCATCCAAGATAAGAGTATGTAAGAGACCGATATTCTTTGAGGGAGTGGGTATGTACCTTGAGAGACAATGATGAAGGTGCCTATAAATCATTGGTATCACCAACATTGTAGCTCATGGTCTCGTGGAGAGATGGCGCTGTTAGTCGAGGCCTTTTACTGTGACAACGGTGGTTGATATGATGCTATACAGATGGGATTACCAATCCGATTCTTCTTGTGAGAAATTTTTCAGATTGAGAATGATCAAGTACCATTGTATATACCTCCCTAGTTAAGAGGGAATGTTGAAGAAAAGTGTAACTAGGCTCGGTATTTGTTAATGTAATTTTGATCTTTGTACTTGTTAAGAAAAAAAATGTTATTTTTGCAAAATATATGAATGAGTTTCTTGCTCATTCCATAGGTCTAGGAAAGTCAAAGAGGCAAAATCATGTTAAAGAGCTTTTCTTGAGAATTTATGTAATGTACATGGGTCAACCTAGTGTCAAGTAGCCCTCCAAGACAAGCACCGTCCTCCAAAGAAGAAGTCTGCTTGCAAAAACGATATAAAAGTCAGCCAAGTCAGCCTACAGATGACAAGTCAGCTCAGAGAATAAGTCACAATGATTCACCATGACATGTCGGCTTAAATAGGTGGGTCAAACCACTATAAATTGATGTGTATTCAGATACAATTCTGAAGCTTCATTGGCACAGTAGATAAATAAATCTCACATGAAGACAAGGTTACAATGCTTCGATGGAAGAAGGATTCTACGATCTTCAATGGGTATAACAGTATCAAGCAAACACTATCTTGGCACTCTGTCTCAGTGAAGGAGGAACACACTCTGCCTCGACAGCCTTATCTCTAGGCAAACGTTGTCTCAACATCCCTGTCTCAATGCTTTGTCTCCTCCATGATGATAATAATCTCAGGATTGAAGTCACTACACACCTATGATAAAGTATCACGTGACATCTCAGTCATTGTCTCTTGATTGTTGTGAAACACACTCTTGCAAATTTAGAACGCAGTCACAATTGAACGCAGTCTTTGCCTCGGTACACAGTCACAACATAACAATGATGGTCTCGAAGGTAGATAGACACAACATAATTATAAAGTCTAAGATCTCAGTCATATGTGCATAGTCTCGACATATTAAATGAAGTCATGATCTCGGTGTATAATTTGTCTCAGCGTATTAGACAAACACAACATATCTGTGATGATGAAACACCAGGAGAAAAATCACAGTCATGATCTCAGTATATCTCACAGTGACTCACCATACCTTGGCGTATAGATATAATCATGATCTTGATGAAGACACAGTTACTAGTAGAAGATCTCAGTGAAGATGTAACAATGATGCAACGACGATAATCTCGTTGTTATAATGAATATCTCAGTAAAAGTGCAACAATATTCTCAATGAAGGTTCAACAAGGTGTCAAGATCTCAGTAATGCAATAATGATGTCTTCAGTGAAGCAACAATAATGAAGATGATCTCAGAAGTGACAAAGAAGAGGATTGGTATCTTGGTCTTGGAGTGGCATAGTAAGTCAGGGGTCATGGTCTTGGTGTTCGTCAATTGGAATCTCTATAAGAAGAATTATACATCATACTAGGCTGTAGAATGAGCCTCTTGGCTCAATGAGAATCATACATAGGTAGTGTACCACTTGCTCCACATATCCCTTGGTGTCCTTCATTAGCTACATCGAAATAACCCGGGTCTTCCCTCTTCTCAATAACTCAATGTTCCAATATCCTTTTAATTGTTTGATTTGGGAAGTGCTTTGGAAGGAAGACACCTCATTTTAAATATATTTGCATTATGTGTTAACCATATATTGCAACTGACCAAGATAGGAATTAAAATTAAGACTTTTCATTGTGTTTCGTGAATTTGGGTTTTCAAACAATCACCTACATTTAGCCTCGTGCGGCTAGCCCTCATCGCAGCTTGTCATTACATCCATTTCTACAGAAACCAACCTGGTTGACCAAGTTTCCAGGACACGTGAGTAGGGAAACACATGGAACATGTAGAAGTATCCCCCAATTAAAAAATGTGATAGGGGACATTGGGGTCTTCGACATAGGGAATTCCCTCTGAAATATTAAGAAATACAAATTATGAAAATTGAAACATAACTCCTTCAAATATTATATATAACAATGCGTCTATAACGTTCATGATCACATGTAGCTAAAATGATTCAGGTGAAGGTCCACTAATATGGATTCAAAACCAGAATATATTATATATATATATATATATATATATATATATATTATATATATATTATATATATATATATTATATATTATATATATATTATAATCCAAACTATTAACACAAAGTATGTGAGGCCCGCTGATCTATATGGCATGAATGCATAGATGTATTT
This sequence comes from Pinus taeda, assembly GCA_000404065.3. NCBI lineage: Eukaryota > Viridiplantae > Streptophyta > Pinopsida > Pinales > Pinaceae > Pinus > Pinus taeda. The sequence continues at coordinate 76,043 of APFE031487706.1, read as the reverse complement.
GGAGCCCGAAAACATCATGATGCAACTAATTTCTATATATCATCAAAACCACAAGTTACTCATCTTGTCACCCTCTCCATCCTCATTTAGCACTTGTTAGCATCTGACGACATTAGTCAAAACCAACCAATTGTGATAATGTTTCTGAATTTAATCCTAATAGAATGGTAAAAATTGCTAACATGCCTAATCATCATATATGATATAATCCAATAAGAATCCAAAATCTTGAAAAGTGCTAATTTTGTTGAATTCTGAGTTAGATGAAATTCTACCTTCTCCATATGAAGTTTGATGAGGTTGGAACTATTGTAGCAAAATTTCACTCTTCTCAAGATAAAGTCCTAAAGCTCAAGTGAAACCCACCCTGCAATTAAGAGGGGGCTAATTTTCACCTCAATAATCCATGTCTAACTTCTAGTTGGCTCTCCTCCAACTCAAGGAGGGTTTACCTTAGTTGATCTTAGGGATCTGATTGCATAGTCAAACAAAGTCAAGAGCCCCCTAAGGCTTCTATTTTTGTTATCACCAATCAAAGGATTGAACAATTAGGGTTTAAGGTGGATCTTGAAGATAGGATTGCTAGTGCTTTTCTAGGGAAATTTCCAGATTCAAGTTCCAATGGATGATCCTCAAACACATAATCTAGGAATTACAAGATGTTTTTGAAGAATAAACCCAAACAAAATAGTTTTAATTTCAAAAAGAAAATGATAATGGAGGATAGAAGATTAGTGCCCTAGAGGTTTGACCAAGGCATTCTACAATATTCAAAGATGGGATAAGGAAGTGAGCTCCACTCAAGTCATCTCAAAAGAGCTTCACAGAGGGTTTGCTCAAGATGGGCAATGATAAAAATACTACCAACACTTCAGTGATTATTTAATAACCATGACCCATAAACATAGAAGTGAAGGAAGACCACTTACTCAAATCACCATGTATCCATTTGAGGTCTACCGGTATTCATCAAGAAGAAATAATTATCCATGTCAATGTAAAATCCTAAAGAGGTCACTCAACTCTTTCATCCATAACCAAAATTAAGAAATAAGAGAAAATCTCAGTAGACTCGCTAATTTATTTCTCCTTCAATCCAATCATGATAAAATGAGAGAAGTGCACCTTTATTTATGGAGGAGGTGTTCAAATTCCATTACATTAACAAATTAATTAAATAAAGAAGGTGTTCAACCTCCATTACTTTAAAAGATTAATTTCCTAGGATAAATGCCCTATTCCAACCTATGGAGGGGGCAAAAGGCCCTCTTCTTCAATTAATTAATCTAGAATTCAATTAATGTGGGCTACTCATGCCACATGTACAAAATTTAAGGACCATGAACCCTGAAAGATGACCTATCTCCTTCAAAGGGATTCCAAGCATGACATCTAGTGTCTGAAGGCCCTTCATAGCTCATACATCCGTCAAACATCCTTTGCGAAGTGAGCAAGTGAGCTTCCATGATGAAAATCTACATTTCTAGGTGTTGAGGGTAGAGTTTCTATGTTATGCCTATAAAACTTTTGAATCTCATGGGGCTAAGTGAGATAGTGGGATTTGATCCCGGTTGCTTAGAGCCCTTGTCTAAATTCTACTAAAATATTTTTAAAAACTACAAAAATGAATAACCAGAAGATAACTTGTAGGTATAATTAATGAAATAATACTTTACAATTGCAAAAGATAAATAAAACTTATACAACAAAAGAAAATAAATTATAGGTAGATATAAAGTTTACATTTACAACCAATATTATGCATGCAATTTAAGTAGTGGCATATGACAACCAATAATAGGCAACACATGCCACATATGCTTAGTGTCCAAAATAATAATAAAAAAGATTCAAGAGCTATGCGTCAAATAAATAAATTCAAGATACTGATTTTATTCAATCAAATATGAGTATATAGCTTGTTACCCACTAAAATGGGTAACCCCAAAGGAGGAAAGATTTCTCCTACATTTGACATCCAACCAGCTAGTATCCTGATACTCACTTTTTGATGATGATATGCCATGTGTCTTCGTTGTTTGCATTAGCCACATGCCTCTCACCATTTGACATTATCGATTGGATGAAGGTGGGATACTATTCAAAAGGTATTTTGATCATTTTGCAATCAGGTGCTTATGCTTGTTTATTTTGGTCATTTAGTGTGGATAAAGGGTTGATATGGAAGATTGATTGATCTTGATTGAAAATCTATTCTCTCACCTTACCAGGGGGTTAATCTTTAGCCCTAGTGCAGTGAGACCTCCCTTGAGGCCCTGGGGGTATAACATGGGCACTACTTGGAAAACCCGGCTTGAGATAGTGTGTTCATTATCCCCTACACCATACTTGACACCTTCCATGTCACATTACAAGGGATAATATAAAATGCCACATCATAAAGAGCAAACTCTAATCCTTAAGCTATGCACCATAATACAAAGCATTATAAAGAAAAATAAGGTAAAAGGTACACTAAAGGGGTGGAAAAAGAAAGTTGAGCAGAGCAGCTCATGCCTCCATGATTTCTCCCTCCTTACATTCATACACACAGGATGTGGATTCCCCATTCGCTGGTTCTCTTGACTATGAAACTTGGCTATGAAGCCTTTTCCCCTCCATTACCACACATTTAGACTGATACCTATTAATTGAGGGGTTGACCTTGAAAACACCACATCCCTTTGGGGGTTACAACTACCTAATAAGGTTGATCATTAGCCACCTCTATCAAGATAGGGAACACCTTTACAGGATTTGGTCTAGTTATATATCAAAGGCGATCCTTGTGTGAAGTATTAATATGCCCTTAACATCCAAGTTTGGTCCACTTAGATGTTCATACAATCTCGGTCTTTGATGGATGGTTGCTTTCACTTGAGTTCATGTTGGTTTTGTTTGGTGGTCTAGAATAGCCCAGGCCTTAAGGGCACCTACTCCACAGATACCCAAGCCTTTTTAGGGAGATAGATGACTTAGTAGATGCAACTTTTATAGCATTGGGCCTCATGATGACTTGAACAAATGTTACATGTCCCACAATACTCTCAGGACCTAGGACATTGTTCTACTTTAATCCGTCATGGAGGATTCTTGTTGATGGCACCATTGGACCCAACATGCCCCCAAGCTAGCCTTGACACTGCCTGATGGGCATGACATGATTCAAAGCCCAGATGAGGATGGTCTTCCATTAAGAGACTCGGGAGGGCTTGTTGCACTTGACGACACGAAATATTAGAGAGAGGAGGCCCTATTTTGATCGTTGGAGGCCCATGGAGATGACATGGAGACACCCCAACTAGATTTGGGACCCCAAAGGAGGGTTTGAGGGACACTCCTTAAATTGTGGATGATCCTGGCACTATGACACTTTTCAGACTTCATCACACCATGTCATGGCATTTGGAGCCCTAAAGGGGAATGTCATCAACATTTTTGAAGCTACGACTCACATGTGTGGGCATTTATGGTTTTATCATTAAGCTAGTGGGTTGGCTTGTATCCTATGGTTTATTTAATCTTAAACTTTGTAGGGGCTTCATTAGTTAGAATTTATTGAGGTATACCCCTTATAAATAGAGGTAACCTTACTTTCATTTATCATCATTTAAATAATTCAGCCTCCTTAGAGGATTTTGGCCCAGCTGAAAGTGTTTTTAAATTTGTGGAGATGTGATATATTGCATATATTTTTCTTTTTGAGACTTTCTCTTGTTTTGGAGACCATTTTGTTATAAAATCAAAAGGAAGAAATATTTTCTTATCTTAATAATTACTTGTGATTCATTTGCAATTTTATTAACTTCTTTTATGTCTTTTTTTTTATCTTCTTATCATCAAACAACTACCAAAACATAAATGTGTGAAGATCAAAACAACAAAGAGATAGGATGTAGGCTCTCAATCAGGGAAAAACCCTTCTACTAAGGGAAAACCCAAAATTTCTCTTCTCTTCTTTTAGAATCAAATCATATCAGACAACCAAGACCTTATTACCAAGTCAAATACCTTCTCCAATTCACCAAGTTAGCCTTCCCAAGATAGTCCTTCCTAGATGACAAAGATCAACTTCTAGTCAAAACAAGTCAACCTTCTTTTGTATTGCAACAATCACATATTTTAGTCCTCCCACAACAAGATTTTTGGCCTCTACTATAGACTTGTCATTTCAGCCCCTTCTTGTAACCCATAAACTCGCACGTGTGACAAAAAGAGAGAAATTTGGCTTCCTTTTGTTAGAAAAGCGTCTTCTTCCTTTTCTCTATGATTTTCCTTCTTCTTCTAAGTATTTCACACTTCTTTTCTTCCTCTTGCAACTACATATCAAAACTTGTTTGGTGAGTTGCACTTCTATATATAGCCTTTTGTGTGGTTGAATTCCCTTTATGAGGTTGACTTGAATGGATGATAGGCCGACTTGGTGGAGGAGAGACATATTAGACCATTTTACATAAAAACAAATTTTCTTCTTCGACACAAAATTCCCAATAAGAGTTAAGGACAAGATGACATGGACAATGACTCATAATATAAACCCTAGAAGCACACAATGTGCGTTTTGACCTAGAAACAAAATAAATAAAGCATGAAACCCATGCTTATAAATAATTTTTATCTTTCTTTCTTTTGACAAGTACATTACATCATGACCCAAATACAATTATGAACACTGATACTAGTTACATTTCTCAACACATTTTGGGATAATAAAGGATTGGTTCATGCATTTCTTGTATGTATTCTATATGTTGAATATATTTTTATGGTTATTGTTAGGGTTTATATGTGTTAATTTTATTGAATATATTTTATGAAATCTTCACAAAGTTTTGTATGCATTATCCTAAAGAAACCTTTGAATGAATCTTCATGTTAAGCTCTCTTCAATGACTTTATCCCCTCATAAAGTGATAGCTAGGGTTTTGAAAACTAAGGTTTTTATTTCTCTTACTCCATACTAAGGTTTGATTTTGTTCCATTATAAGACCTCTCTTAGACTCAATCACCCAAGGATCAAGCATTGGCCTTCCTTATAGGTCATCACACCATAAAATTTTTCTAAATTTAAATTTTCTCCCTCTTCTTCAATTTTCGGTCCTTCAAGGCAAGCCACTAGGCTAGGGCTAGGGTTGAATTCAACTAGGAGTGTGTTGGCCTTTGGGAGAGTTATTCACATGGTTTAAGCTTCATTGCATTAGGATCCACCCTTTCCCACTGTAAATTCTTCCATTTTAGGGTTAACGTGTTAGAAACCAAGATAATACTGAGAGGTGGGGTGAATCAGTGTTATAGCCAATTTTAACAATTATTAACAATATTCAACATTTCAATTCATTCAACCATCAATCATATAAAAAACACATAGAAACACATAGAACCACCCGATGTATGTGGAAACCCTTAAAGGGAGAAAACCACAAAAGGTATTGTTGTTACATCAACCTTTTTGGCTCCAACCAGAATGAAACACCCATCCCCTGAATTTACAAGCACTCACTTGAGGGAAGTACCAACTCCTTGATATTTACTGGCTCCAACTTGAAGGAAAAATCAAATCCCTAATGTGTAGGCACTAACTTGCTTGAGGCACCAACCTCTTAAACTTGCTTGTATGAAGCAAATTACTTTACGTAACATATTCCTCTTCCATAAGGTTTTCAAACTTAGATCTACATGTGTTCTTATTTATACAACTTTGTTTTGTACTGCTCCCCTGTTTTATAATTTACTTCCTGTTTTAAATCATCATTATAGTTTCACAGACATCCTCTAAACTTTTTTGCAATCACACATCCTCCATAGACTTCATTCCATAGTCTTATTTTGTTCCTTTTGCACCATCAGAACACTACAGATGACTATTTTCAACAAAAATCAATAGATGAACGAATGCTCCCACAAACTGCCAAGCTCCTTGGCTTATTTATGCTCTATCAGATTGACCAACTATGGTCGAGCAGACGATCATCCAAACAACCTGTATTATTTTTATTTTTTCTTGCTAGAAATCTGGTACTAATGACCCAAATACAACTTGAATCAATGGCTCCTAGAGGGCTTAGCTTGAGGTCCATGAGACCACATAATATGACCTTGATAATCATTCATTCCACATAATTTGTAGCTAGGACCACCTAAGCATAACACATTATGGTACGTCTAGATTCTTGATGACAAAAATTCCAAACTCCAACACCCATGGGCACAGACTGCATGCTTAAAATGACCAAATGATGTATCAGAGATCTGAGTCCTTAACCCATCAAAATGGGTAACCACATAGGAGGACAAGTTTCTCTTATATTTGGTAACCAACATTAGAGAAGCTCTGAGGTAAAAATTGGGCCTCAAAACAAAAATGTACAACAAAAATCAACTTTATAAGAGCCAATGGGATTCAATATGATGATGTCAATCATGGGGATGATTCATCATTTTGGGAGTAAAAAAAATGAATATACTTTTGACTTGTATTTTTAATTGATCTACCTACAATTTTACTCAAATTTTTAGCAGGAGCACTCTTTGGATGCAAAATTTATTTTTTCATCCAAGGAGTACCCTTATTACATACTTTCGATGGAATTTTAATACATGAAAAAATGTGATTTCAGTCACATTTTTTCATGTATTTTACATTTCGTGTAGTAGGATCAATCGCAAGTATGCAACATGGGTACTCCTTAAATGAAAAATTAAATTCCGCAACCAATGAGTGCTCCTGCTTGAAATTTGAGTAAAATCTTAGGGAGATAAGTTGAAAATGTAGTTTTTCTTTTTCCCCCCCAAAACTTGATGAGATAATTTAATCTCATTTTACTATTTCCACTATATTTTATAATATTCCTTAGGAAGCCCATTTTAGACCTCAAAATTTCTCTAATGTCACTCAACCAACAACCCTTGCCAACCACATTTAGATATCCCATGTGCCCCCGCCACTTGCATCATCGATATGCTTCTCACCCATCTAGCATTAGCACTTAGATGAAGGTGGGATGCCACTCTAAAGGTACTTTGATAATTTTTCCATCGAGTGCTTACATTTGTTTTTTTTTTTGGGAATTTAGGATGGTTAATGGGGTGATCAAAATATGACAGTGCATGATCGTGTTTTTGTTCTCTTACCTTACCAAGGGGGTTAATCTTTGACCCCTAGTCCAGTGGAACCTCCCTTAAGGCCCTCTAGGTTATAAGAGGGACACTACCTAGAAAGCCATGATTGCGATAACATACTTCCATATTCTCATATATGATAATTAAGACTTTCCATATTACATTACAAGCCCTATATTTCACCTCCATTCTTTGGGTACAAATTATCATTATTTCTTGGGAATTTCGCACTCACATGTTCACATAACTTGAGTAGGGCCCAAAAACATTTCCCTATGAGGTTGATGTAGCTGAAATAGAAGGAAAAAGCATATCATGGCCACAATAAAATAAAATAAAGAAAGATAAAAATGCAAAAGATGTTTGGGACATAAGAATTAACACCCGGGCAAAAGCCTATCATGAGTTCTACCTACCTCATATGGCCATCACCCGGTTCCTAAGCACATGATGATCTGTTACATCAAAGAAGGAACCCTTGCATGCCCCAATCGAGATTAGTGATAAACAAACTCATCTTAAGGGGGTAATAAACTACTACATCATACAAAGCAAACTCTAACTTGAGCTATAAGCGGTAATACAAGGAAAAATTAATAACAATTAAAGTCGCACAAGAGGGGTGGAAAAGCCAAGGCCAAGCTGGTAACTCATGCATCCACAAATGCTCCCTCTTCATATCTATACACTCCAGATGTGGAAACCCCCATCAGCTGGTCCCTTTGACCATGTCACTTGGCCATGAAGCATTCTCCACTTCAATACATCATTATTATTCGTTAACACCTACCAATTGAAGGGTGAACCAAGGAATTGTTACTTCCCCTTAGGGGATGGAAGCACCTAATAGGGTTTTCCTTTAACCACCCTTACCTAGGGATAAAACACATTTGTGAGATCTTAGTCCTGATTTTGGAAAGGAATCCTTGTTTGAAGTATTAAATTACCCTTAACATTCAAGTTTGGTTCACGTAGATGCATTATTGATATTAGTCCCTAATGACAGGCTTCTTTCACTTGAATCCATGTTGTACTTGTTAGGTGGTTTAGAAACCCAAGCCTTGGGCACCCACTCCATAGGTATCCAAGCCCTTTAGAGAAGTATTGGCCAAAGCAATTGCAACGTTGAGAGTTTGTAGCTTTCTAGAAGCACTAACAAATGACACATGTCCTAGTGCACTTCTAAGACCTAGGATGCTAGTCAACTTTGACCTCGATTTTAGGATTCTTCAAGATGACATCACTGGACTTAGCATGCCCTAGGATGGCCTAACACAACTTGATAGGTGGGAGTTGATTTAGAGCCCAGATGAGGATGGTTTCACACCCAGAAGACTAGGGAGGGATTTCTGCACTAGAGGAAGCCCTAATGCTGGAGAGAAGGAGGTGTTTTTTAACAGATGGAGACTGATGAAGACCACTATATGGCACCCTAGTTGGATCTTGGGACTCCACAGGAGATATCGAGGTGAATTTGAGGGCCAACCCTCAAATCTTGGACCTTATAAGGCTCTACACATTCTTCGACACCTCATCCCCCTTGGACATGGCATTTAGATCACTTATAGGGATGACATCAGCTTTTTGGAGGTTGTGGCTCACATGTCTAGGAAAAGCTAGCTTATTTTCATGTTAGCTAGTGGGTTGTCCTGTAGCCCAAGTGTTTTAATGATCAAACATGTTTTATGGGGTTTGTAAATTAAATTTAGGTGACTTATTCCTCATATAAGTAGAGGATAGTCTCACCTCATTTGATGATCATCACTTGTGACTATTTCGACCCTCTTAGAGAATTCAACCTAGTTGGATTATGACTTGTATATTGTGGAGATAGAGTTATTTCCTTGGCTTTGGATATTTCATTTTGGAGTAATAAAGTATTTGTCCATGCATTCTATCTTGTAAGTGTACCTCGGGTTTGATAAATTTTTGCTTTTTTGATAAATTTGAACCTTGACCACTTTGCCATAAATCTTGTATTAGGATTTTCTTTTGAAAAATTAATTGCATCGGTTAATTCCCTAATCATTGGATAGTGGGATGTATTTTCACACACAATCATGACCATTGTATAACCTTGACCTCTTGGGCTTTGAGCTCAATTCCATATCAGATCATTTTTACCGTTGACAAATTTCTTGCACCCATCATCTCTCAAATTATCAGATATCTAGATGGGTTTGAACACCAAACCATGAGCACCAATGGAATTTTGACCTTCAATTTTCAAATACATTAAATTCAGATCTAGTCATTTTGTGGTTAACGCATACATTAGAGGATTTTTGAGGTCTAAAATGGGCCTACTAAGAAACATGTAGAACCAAAATAAACTTTATAAGAACCAATAGGATTCAAGATGATGATGTCAACCATGGGGGATGATTCACCATTTTTTGAGTAAAAAGGTACAAAGATTAAAAAATAATAAAATAATAAAGCGACTTTATCAACTAGTATTTTCAACTTATCTCCCTAAGGTTTTACTCAAATTTCGGGTGGGACTACTCGTTGGATGCAAAATTTAGCTCCTCATCCAAGGAGTACCCATGTTGCATACTTTCGATGAATCCTAGTACACGAAAAATGAGAAATACATGAAAAAATGTGATTGCAATCACATTTTTCATGTATTTCTCATTTTTCGTGTAGCAGGGTCCATCGAAAGTATGCAGCATGGGTAATCCTTGGATGATGAATCAAATTCTGCATCCAACGAGTGTTCCCGCTCGAAATTTGAGTAAACCTATACAGAGATAGGTTGAAAATACGAGTTGAAAAAATAGTTTTGTCTTTTTTCCCTCTAAAATTTGATGATGTAATCTAATCTTATTTTATTATTTCCACTATTATTTTATAATTTCCTTAAGAGGCCCATTTTAGTCCTCAAAAATCCCCTAATTCTCCTTGGATTTCTTAGGAACCCATAATATCGATATGTCCAATTTACTTTCCCATTGAATCTGGATCCGGTCCAAAAGAAAACTTGTAAAATAATGAACTATTAGACCCCTAGATCACTGGATACCCAGATATCCTAGAAACTTTGGCCTTTTGCTATTTTTAGGGCGATTTGCTTGTTCATGCTATTTTATTGAAAAGATAAATACATTGAAAACCTTTTCCAAACCAGTCCTTGGTGCAAGTCTCGAGGCTGCCACATCGAAACTTTGAGAACCAATCAAAATTTTCCATGTGGATTTTTTTCTACACAATCTTTTCTATGTCACTGCCACATCATCTACCATGACAAATTTTCACCATGTGTCACACTTAAAATTATGCCGCTTGGCCACCAAAAAAATCCAAATCTTCCTGCAACGTGCCCACACCTCAGAGTGCCACATCATCATCTTCTACCACTTGGTGTCATTTGTCATCCTACCTGTACTACCACCTGGCACCATTTTTCATCCTACCTGTACTTCCAAGTCAGCCGAGGTCCACTCATAAGATAATAGAGAAACCTAGAAATATGGTGATTTTGTTAAGATCTTTTTTGCCGCATTGTTATATACCCAGATATTTGGATGCCAATGAATGAATTTAGTATTCGTCTCTTTGATTCAATGACTTAGATGGAAAATGATTAATGCTTGAACATGCTAAAGAAGCCCAAATATCTTGAGGAACCTGAATATGATAAAGATCCCATATTTGTTGAATAAGTCAGATACATTGGAAAACTTTGGATAAAATGAGGAACCAGATATGCTGAAGCATCTGGATATGCTGAAGAACTGAAAAAGCTTGGATATGCTGAGGGATTAGATATATTGTTGAGGCTCAAAAATTTGACCAGTCTTGAAACCTTGCATGATTTGTTTTAGTTCAACTTCATTTTCCTATTGATTCTGATGGAGTTAGAAGAAGTGCCATATATTCTTGGAAAAGTCTTGGAGAGGGATATCTAACTAATAACTTAAACATGTTCTTTTGGACAAAATACCTATAGGAAAACTATCTATAAAAATAGTCTACACAACCAAATGACATCATGAGCATCATGCATGACACCTCGTCAAGCTCCCCCTGAACTTGACATCACTTGTTCACGTCAATGACTGAACTTGATATCAATGACAACCACTACCAACTTGTTCAACAATACCCCCCTTTGGCATTGATAGAAACACCACTAAAATATGTTGGTAATTGGTGAAAACACATCCTCTAAAGAAACTACCATGGTCTACTCACGCTCCTCCTTTGCTCGTCTTTTTGTATCTCCAATGTTTGCTTATTCTCCACTTTTGACATCAATGTAAAGGGGCCTAAGTACTTTCTGTCTAACCATGTTTCCCCTAAAAGGATATAATATGTTGCTCATTATTCTTCCCCTAAAATCAACTAATATTAATGCAATATTACCATGTCATTATCCTTGAATTTACACTCTTCTCCCCCTAAAATTGTACTACTGCTACTTTGAAAGACTCCCCCTGAATTTGGTCTCTTCTTGAGTCACTACAACTGTTATCACATACATTTTTATTTTATTTTATAAATTTTGGTAAACAAATTATAATTGAGGCTAAAAATTTGGTTATAAAGGTTTATTTATTTATTTTTTTCCTATGTTTGAGCTCATATGCAAGGTCATTCTTTTTAGCATAAAAACAATTGGGATCCAATCCAAATCTCAAAATTATGCTACATATGCAACTAAAGTCCATCAATTACCAAACCAAGCGACAAAGTCTCACAAAAAAACACACAACACAAGGTGGCACAAAGGAGCCCACGACCAAGGAGAGTTGCGTCAATGTGCTTCTTAATTGATGGTATATATAAACAATGGCGATATATATTTATTTTTAAATGTGGTATAATCCCATTACATGCCAAAATAAAAAACACGTTGAGAAGAGCACCTAAACTCATGGAACACCCAAAACGAGAATACCAACTAAGGAATGTTCTATTAGACTTCAATGTTAAAATTAAAAGGCAACTTCTCATAGCAGAAATTGTGCTAAGCTGAAGAAAATTCGCTTAAGAAAATGTTTGTCCATCTGAAGGTATGGTTATAGCCATTAGAGAAAAATCCTCTCTTTCAGATTGATTCTCTCGACATTTTGTGAAAATTTCATCTATTACAATAACTGGAAAATATTCCCCTAACTGTAAATTTAATTATGTAGTTTAATTTCTACAGAAAACAATGAATAAAATCACAACTGCATTTTTCACCATAAAATTACTGTGGGAAATAAAATACTGGAAATTGAGAAATTCTAGCACACACAAAAGAATTGACACCGTATTTTTTGGACAATTGTCCCTGAAAAAACCCAATGTGGGAAAACCAATGCAACAATTGAGGGTTTTATTATTTATGTAGTAGCACAAATTCCGAGTACAATAAAATGACGCCAAATTGGCATTTCTATCTGAGAAAAATACTGCCAAAAATATCTGTGGGAATTTACCCTCCTCTTCAAGTAATCCCACAACACACTAAGCCTTAGAACTGGCTCTGGAATACTCTACGTCAGCCTTCTGCGTTGCTTCTACGCAGACCTTGCATACTGCCTAAAAAATGCATATGATGTGACGTCTATCCTGTTGCTTCCATTGGAAGTCATTCTTCCAGCCTCCTAGAAAATTTCTTGGCCTCTGGACGTTGAATCAACCCTCCTTCTGGCTGAATCAAACTTCTTATCTTGAGGCATTGCGTAGTCCCAACATTGCCTCTTGAGGAATATTTTCGGCTTTCTCTTTTGACTCTTCCAGAATTGGAGACTCCTTCGGAAATCTGCTAGTTTTCCCCTTTGCAACCTACAACTCGACCTCAGACTCAATTTCCCATGCTGTACTACCTACATTGGAAAATCGAACTATCTAGATCATTGAGTATTTGCACTAGTGTATCCTCCATTTACCCATCGACGACTTTTTATAATCTTTTGCTGGAGCACTAAACCTAATATTAGAACTTAATTAAGGGCCCATATTATTTCCCTGTCGATCCATGTGAGTTTCTAGAGGATTCTCACATTGGCTTAATTAATTCTCATTAATTAACCTGTTTTCCTAAGTTTAGACTTAGGAAATATTAAAAAATAGGTTAATAATCTAATTAAGCCATTTCTAGGTAGAATTTCTAGAAATGATTTTTGGGTTATGGAGATTTCATGTATTCTAGCCCCTCTGCCAAGTTTTGTGGCTAGAATATATCCAATGATACAAAAACTAACATCCCCTCTTAGCGAGTATTGTGTTCTAGTGCTACAAACCCTGCTACAACATTCTATATTTGTATAATCCTCTGTCACGTTGCTGATGTTTAACCAAACTACCCACCAACCATTGCACAAATTTGATGTTGTATCTATGCCTTTTTAACACTACCTCTGCACTGCAACTCCCTCTCATATGTTGCTGCTACAATTGCAACATTTGCAACTAAGAAGCTTATGAAATAATCTATCCTTGCTATTGAAATGGGGTCCCCACCATACCCATCTGTTCTCTAAAATAGACGAACTTAGCCCTTCCCAGAGCTTTCGTGAGTATATCTGCAACTTGCTCTTCTATGGGAACATACTGTTGCTGGACCGCTCCATGCTGTACACATTCTTTAATGAAATGACATCGAATAACTATGTGTTTTGACCTGTCATGGAACACTAAATTCTCAGATAGCTTAATGCAACTATGATTATCACAGTAGACACTGGTTGCTTCCATTCTCTGTTTGAACAAACTTACTATCAGCTTCTGAAGCCATATAGTTTCACATGTAGCTGTGCTTGCTGCCATATACTCTACTTCTTCATATCTCAGTGCTACTAACTTCTGCTTCATGCGACACCAAGACACCATCCCTGATCCAACGCTAAAGAAGTACCCATAGGTAATTTTTTTTGTCCACTAAACTACTTGCCCAATTTGCATCTGTGAACCCACATAGTTGTGAAAATTCCTAAACTCAGAATCCCTACTGCAGCAAACTAATGTTACTTATTCTACTTGTTAATCCATACAAGTTGTTTACTGTGTTCTACGGTAAATATTGAAGTAAATACAACTGCAACATTCACTATTTAAAATAATATGTCAAAACAAGAAACTGAACAGGAAAAAGATACAACTCAATGACACAATTGTTTTTGGACAAATGTCCTCGGAAAAACCCATTGCAGAAAACAAGTGTAGTAGCTTTGAGGGTTTTATTATTATGTAGTAGTAACTTTTTAATACAACTTCTGGATGCCTTCCTGACAATCCACTTACAAAGAATATCACTGATAGAGAGATCTGTGAGATTACCTCACATTATCACTGGAAATCTTCGCTGATCCAGCCCTTGAATGACTGCTGCTGGCTGCCTCTACGCTATCTCTACATTAGTCCAACATCAAACCCTATGGGGATAGCGTCACTCCTCCAGCTGATCGATTTGATTCCAAGGAACTTCAATTTCTGCCTCCCGGTCTCACACCCTGGCTTCTATGATCTGATAATCACCTTATGAGTGACATCAGTTGAAGTTTTATTAAATAACATGTATTACATACTCATGTGCTGGTGTGTGTTCTATGTTATTTAAGCAATGGATCGATCAGATTGCCAATACACAGAAATTTTAAATGGAAAGACAACATGGAAATACAGTAAGCAACCATAAAGACACAAGCAATTTTAATAAGGAGTTCACCCTATTCTCCAGGGCTACGTCTCTGGTCCAGCTTTCAGTCGTGGCCTTGTTTTATTATGTCTTTAAACAAAGAATTATAATGCAGGGACTCAATGTGAGTTCTCCTGAAGTAGGTTTTGCTTGGTAGGGTGGTTCTTGGATTCCCCAAGCTACTGGAGTACACAGTCTCTTCTTCCCACCAGCTTTGTGACCTTTTGGTCTACAGTGGTAAGAGCCCAACGTGGTGCTCAGCTCGGACAGATCCCTTTATGGGGTGGCTCGAATCTCTCAAGCTTGGTGGTGCTCGATGTTGCCGCTACGTTATCTCAACCCTCTGTCTCTTCCTACTTTTCTCTTGCTTTACTAGCTTCTTCTCTATGTATTCCGTCCTCCTCTTGGGATTCTGGTCTTTTTCCTTCGTCTCTCGGAGCTCACTCTGACTTGACGGTGTATATGTCTCTATTCATGGCTTTTAGCTATTCGTTTCCATGCCTGTTCGGTTCCTCTTCCGCCTTTGTCGATTCGCCTTCTGCAGCTGAACTTGGAGTTCCCTGTTCGGCGTTAGCATGAACGCTCAGGGAGTGGCCACGTGTCCTCATTTGAACAACGCCAGCTTGCTCGTCGGTTCGTTTCTTCAGTTATGTCGTGGATACATTCATCCTCCACCGTGGTGGTCAAACAAATTCCAAATCCCTTTAGAATGCGGCTTAATTCCTTGTCGATTCTGCTTCCTCCATTGGGCGCAATCTTAGTCGTCCGATCTGGGCTCCTCCAGATCCAATCTCATATGCACGTCTCGCGCGATTGACTTTCTCGACTAATAGCACGTGATCAATGACGATTTTCTCTCACCTCCACCGCCACGCATTAATCGTTGAGTGGGATCACTCCTCTCTACTCCAAAACCATTTACCGTTTGAGGGCGCCTCGATCAATACCATCGATTTCCAGAGCGCGGGTCCTGCCTTTGTCCTTTTAGCGCTTTTTATTTCTCCGCCCGCGGTTCTCTGGCTCCCAACGCGATCGAGTGCTTAAGGCTCCTCCATTTCGTCCCTGTTTGCCCAGCGACGCTAATCACGCATGAAAAATTACCTCCTTTTCCCGATCTGGGGCTCCCAGGGGCTACTTTGACCTCTTGCAGAGTATCCATGGGCCTCGGTTAGCTCACTTTGACCGAGGCCCTCATCGTTCCATGTTGGCTGCCATTGCCACTAGTTCAGGGTGTTTTTGATCACTATTTTTGGAATTTTTAGAGATTCGTCCCGACCTGATACAATCATGGTTCTTTGCCATTCTTTAATGGATCCAATTCGGATCACGGCCTTCCTACTAAAAGAGCTTTTGGACCACCAAAATTTGGTTTTCTTCAAGCATCGACTAAGTGAGGAAACTTCTATCTCACTTGCCCAATCTCAATCCACTTCGCACTGCTCGGCTTCAAACCTTTAAGCCCAATCTTGAGGTATTCCACTTGTCCACTGCGCGTCGTCCTTACCTTCCTGTCCAGCACTGTGTGTTCCCGTAATTCATTAAGATATTCAGGTAGCAGGTCATCAACAGAAGGTAATTGACTCTGCTCTTCAGGGTCCTCAATCATTGAAGGTTCAAACAACCTCAAGCAATCTACGTTTACGATTGAGTAGATGTGCATGTAAGCTGGTAGATCAAGGCGAAAAGCATTTTCACCGATCTTCTCAAGTATCTTGAAGGGTCCGTACCTGATAGGTCTTAGCTTTTTACTTTCACCTTGCATCCTGTCCTTGCTAATATACAGCCAGACTTGGTCTCCAACTTGAAAACTACGCTCCATCCGATGCTTATCGTGCCTAGCCTTGTACTTGGCCTGGCTCTTTTCCAGCTGTTCCTGTACTGCCTGGTGGATCTCCTGGATTTGTTCAATGAACCTAGTTGCCTTGTCCACGTCACTGTGTCTATCAACCATGGTATCTTTACCAAAGACGAAATCCAAAGGAGACCTTGATATGAAACCAAAATAGGTCTCAAAAGGAGATCTCTGTGTAGAAGAGTGTTTGGCTCTATTGTAAGCATGCTGTACATAACACAAGTGTTCATCCCAAAGCTTAGGATGTTTGTTGCAATATCCTCTCAGTAACTGGATCACCGTCCTGTTAACTACTTCTGTCTGGCCATCTATTTGTGGATGGAAAGTTGTGCTTTTTTTAATTTGGTGTCCATTAGTTCCCACAAACTTGACCAAAACTTCCCCACAAATCGGGTGTCTCGATCAGATACAATAGAAGTGGGTAATCCAAAATGAACCCATACATGTTCAAAGAACAATTTTGCAGTTTGTTTAGCTGTAATCTGTTTACTACAAGGTATCAAAATACACATTTTGCTGAACCTATCCACAAAAACATATAGGTAATCATGACCTTTCCTAGATTTAGGTAGTCCTCCAACAAAATCCAATGAAATGCTTTCCTAAGGGTGAGAAGGAACTGGCAATGGAGTGTACAAGCCTAGTTTTCTATTGCTGGGCTTTCTTTTCGCACACATAACACATCCCTATACATATCTAGAAACTATCTCACTCATTCTCGGCCAATAGCAGAACCTTTGCAGTTGTGCAACTGTTTTAATTACTCAAAAGTGACATGATATCAGAGAAGTGTGTGCTTCCCTAATTATCTTTACTCTCTCAGTTTGTGGAATGCAGAGTTTCCCACAATGATATAAGAGTCGGTCCTTGATGTGATAGTCCAATTCTTCGATTCTTTTGCCTTGACTTAAAGTTGCATATACATCTCTAAAGTTCATATCCTGAGCATACTGTTATATGTAGCTTTCATGCAGCATAGAATTATGCTTAAGTATGGTAGATGCATTTATAATGGGTCTAGATAACATGTTTGCAACCTTGTTATGTATGCCCTTTTTATATCTGATGACTAAATGAAACTGTTATAGAAAACCCATCCATCTGTAATGTCTTGATTGCTGCAACTTAGTTTGGGAGTGTAGGTATTGAAGTGGCTGATGATATATATGTATTACTATTTCCTTGCCCATTAAGTAATGTTTCCACTTTTTCACACTCTGAACTAATGCATACAATTCTTTATCATAGGTAGGATAGTTAACTACTACAGGATTAAAACTCTCAGAATGATAACATATGGGTTTACTATGTTGTGTCAACACTGCTCCCATGGCATAGTCACTGGCATTAGTTTGGATCTCAAATGGTCTTTGTAGATTTGGCAGTGCTAGTACAAATGCTGTACTAATTTTTTTTTGAAGGTGTCAAAGGATTTCTGCTGTTTGCCTCCCCACTAAAACACGTTGTTCAATCCTGTCAAAAGCATGTAAGGGAGCTGCAATTGAGGAAAAATTTGAAATGAACTTCCTCCAATATTGTGCTGCTCCTAAGAAGCTTCTCACTTTCGTAGCAGACTTGGGTTTAGGTCAGTTCATGATCACTGCCACTTTAGAGGGATCTATATTCAATTCACCTTCCCCTACTATATGACCCAAATAATTTAGAGAGGTTTTGCCAAATTCACATTTGGAGAGTTTAACATAAAGTTTTTCTCTTCTCAAAACATCTAATGTCTGCTTAACATGCTTTAAATGTTCTTCCCACATTTTACTAAAAATCAAAATGTCATCTAGATACACAATAACAAAATCATCAAGAAAAGGTCTGAGTACATCATTCATTAATCTCATGAAAGTAGCAGGAGCATTCGTTAGGCCAAAAGGCATAACCAACCATTCATATAATCCCTGCCTTGTTTTGAAAGCAGTCTTCCATGCATCTTGCTATGCAACTCTGACCTGATGGTATCCACTGTGCAAATCCAGCTTGGTGAAATACACAGCTTCCTTCAATTGATCTAAAATATCATCTATGCGAGGAAGGGGATAACGATTTTTGATTGTTATCTTATTTCGTGCTCAGTAGTTAATGCACATTCTCCATGAGCCATCTTTCTTTTTCACCAGAACGATTGGTGACCCACATGGTGATGTGCTAGGCCTGATGAACCCTTTCTCGAGCAACTCCTGCACTTGCTTCTTGATTTCAGCATTCTCTAAAGCAGACATCCTGTACATCCCAACGTTAGGGAATGGAACATCTTGTTGCAAAATAATATCATGTACTATTCCCTTTTTGGGTGGCAGACCTTTAGGTTCTTGGAACAAGACATCATATTTTGAAACAATCTTTTCTATATTAGCTTGCTGATCAGCATTACAACCCTCAAATACATTGGTTTTATCAGGTTTCTTTTCCTTTACAACCATCAATAGGAACTATTTGCATGAATTTATCATTCTTTTCATCTGTCCCGAGTTTATGAGAGTATAATTATTCTTGAGCTTATGAGCTCTTACAGTATTCGATTCCATATTTAACAAGTAGATACTTTTTCTCAGCTCTATAGAAAATAGCTTTTCTATCATACAAGTAAGGACTTCCAAAAACAATTCCACATATATCCAAAGGAATTATGTCTAACTCAACCTCATCTACAAATGCTGACCCAAAAGAAAACTTGAGTTTGCACTGTCTAGTCACTTATAGTTGTGCTTTATCATTCAACCATCCTAATGGGTATGGTTTCTTATGAGGTTTAGTTGCTAATCCCAATTTCTTTACAATTGCTTCAGAAATTAGATTTACTTGTGAGCCACTATCAAACAAAGTATCAATCTTTTGATTTTTGGAAACAACTCGAATATGGAAAAGCTCATGCCTTTTTTCTCTCATGTTCTTCATCAATAATAAATTGAGAAGAATTACTAATAGATGCTTCAGAATTCTTACCTTTTATACCTGTGGTTGCAATCATTATTTCATCTCCCGAGTCTGACCCCAAATATTTCTGAATAGCTG
>APFE031487706.1:3465-46864 GCA_000404065.3 Pinus taeda | reverse complement strand
ATGAAAGGGTCTATAAATACTAAACTAAGCTAACAAACTACAAAATTAAAATGCTACTAAATTGGTATAATCCGATCTTAAAATATCTCCCCCACAGTGATTTGGAAATTGGCAGTGATGATTCATTCTTATGGTTGTTTGCCCTTTGTCCTGAGTTGGCATATTGCCAGCATTGGCTCCACTTCTTGAGGGCGGATGAGTCGAGAATTGATTTGAGCAGCATAGGTGGCATCATGTATCTCGGGAATGATACACCCGATTGCATCCGTTAGGCATTTGAGGGCGACTCTCTGACTATATGGTTTAACTAGGAACAACCAATAGGTGTCCCAAGTTAAAATTTTAATCCCTGAGATCAATCTCCCATTCTTTTCAAGCTCTTGGTTACATGAATGCTCCAATGTCTTGGCCAATAATAGTTTACCTGGTGTACATTGAGAAATCATGTTAGCTAAATAGAGAGTGTTATTAATTAAGTCAATTAAATTGCTCGTAGATAACTTGCATCGGGAAACAACTCTCTCTACTTTCATTAATTGGGACTGCCATTCTGTGAATAAGATTTCCTTATGGGATTCTAAGATTTTGGGCAAGTTTGCTGCCTTTCCCTCATTGGAGTCCTGCCATGTAAGAAAATCTGTCAAACTGTCCTCGGCTTGCTCTAAATCTTGCCTGGCATCCGCTGAATTATCTATTATGGATGATGTTATGTTGCATAAAGGTTCAACTTGGGCGATTTCATGACATAACAATCTTATTTTCGTTATTAATGCCTTGTTAATTTGCATTGCCTCTGCTCTGAACTTAGCAGGCTGGGGAAGACTCTTGAACCTTTCTACCTGAGCTGATAATTGAGCAATTTGCTCATCTTTTGTCTTTGCCATCTGTTCATTCATTTCCTTCAACTTTGATAATGCCTCGGATAGTTCTTTCTGTTTCTGAATTGCTCCCGAATCAATCCTCTACTTCTCTTCATGCAACTATTTTATTAGCTAGTTGTTTAATTGTTGTTGTGAGGACAATTGTTGTTGTAGCTGTTCTGACTTCTGCTGCTCTTCTGATAGCTGTACTTGTAATGAAGCGATCGCTTGATCCTTTTCCTTCAAAAAATTTCTTACCTCCGATGCCTTATCCATGGTGGCTGCCGAATAGGCACCAGCATACTGAGATAACTTGGTTAGGTCATCAGAGGGGTCAAATTCTTCTCTCCATACCACATTTGCTGTTATTGTTTGTTCAGGGAACAGAGAAGGTTGATCAATCCTTCTTCTCTTCCGCTGTTGTTTGATCACAGCCCTGTGTTTCAGGCTATAGAAAACATCTAGTGGAGGAATGTCCTCTACTTGCAAAACAATTTGATCGGAGGGGTTCTTCGGAATTATTTCTACTACTGTAGTTGAGGGTGGACCACTGGTTCCTTTGTTTGGAACCTCTTATGATGTTGTATCTTGTGTATCGGCAGCTTTGGATGTTTCGGCATCCGTTGAGGTCTCAAGATTGCCTATAAATGTATTGAATTGTTGCCATTCTTCAAGAAATCTTGGATCCACTTGAGTATCCACATTTATTTCTTTGCTGATCTGCTCCTGCTGCCTTTTTTGTTCTTCTTCCCTTATTCTCTCTTGTTGCTTCTTTTCTGCCTCCTCTTGTTCTTTTCTTTATGCCTCTTCCTGTTCTATTCTTCGGAGTTCCTCCTGCTCTCTTCTCTGAACTTCTTCATAGATTGTGGATGTAAAAGGAGGTTCATTAGTAAGCTGCTGCTCAGGCTCGCTTGACTGAATCGTCGAGGTAGTAGCTAACAAATCTAGAGGCAGAGTTTGCAACCTCTGTTCTCTAAGTTTGTTGAATTCTACCAACCCGTCATCGCGATATCTCATCTGGGCTAGCTATTGTACCTGGAAGATTGACTCGGCAGAGGAGAACAGGTCATCAAACTCATCTTCCTTGTACTAAAATTTAGTGAGCTTGGCTTGATCCAGGGCATTGTAGATGACTTTCTTCGGGTCAAAACGCCTATTAGGCAGAGTGGCGAGAGTTAGGACGTTTATTTTCTCTGCCTCTTTCTCTGCATGTTTATAATCATGCAGAGTATAGACGCCACACCTAAGAGGAAAAGGAGGCCAAACTTGCTTCTTTGAATTCCTGAGAGTTTTCGTGGCTGACGCAGTTGTAAGCTGATATGTTATTTCACGAGCTAATAGATTTTCTGGTATGTACAAGGGGAGGACATGAGGTCTGGCTTGACTGCTGAAAATTCTTACATAGGTGAATTTTTCTTCTCCGAACTAGGTTCCTAGGGCTGTCAAGTCAATCTTAGCCTGAGAGGAGATCTTAGGGGCAGGTTTATCAAAAATTGCATAGTAAAGACGTAACATAAATCCATTGCAGACTTGGTATAAATGGTGTTTATAATGAGCTTTCCATAATTTCTGGTGGTAGACATGAATAGGCATAGGGTCCTGGGGAGTCCATCTCCACCCTAATATAGGAAACTCAGAATTGAAACAAAGGGTATCCAGAATATAAGCACTAAAATAAAATGGAGGGATGAACCTATCAGTAACACGAGATTTGTTTCTGAACTCAAGAATAGTCGTAGCCAATTTATTCGATAATATAGTCCCCCAATCCATTATCTCACTATTACATGCCGCTTCCATTAAAGGAACCATTTCTATGGAAAACTTGGAAGAATCAAGCAGTCCCCATAATCGACACATCATGACTCCAGCATAACAATAAGGAGAGCATAAGGAGTCGACGGAGTACTTACCCGAAGACTCATGTTTGTGTTTAGCTGGGTTCTGTCTCCATTCTCGTATGGGCGCTAACTCAGTCTCATTCTCATCTCGAAACTTTTCCAGAAATGCTTTATTGTATTTCTTCTCTGGCTCAGGCAAGTGGTACATTTGTCTGAAATCGTTGGGCTGAAATGAACCAAATATTCTTCCATCGACAGTGCAGAATGTTCTATCCGTAATTGGAATTGCCTCAATTTCCCATCTCACCACATCCGTATACGGAAGAATTTGTTCTCGAGCTGCTATCTTATGCAGGTAGGAATCAACCAAATCTTTCAAAGTGGCATCAGATTTCCGGCTTGAACCTGTTGAAGCTTGTACCAATGTTTGCTGAGGGTCTTCGGCTTCTACCAAGTTGTAAATACTTTGCCAAGTAGTGTTGCCAAGACCGAGACATGTGGTTTCTGAGATTAATCCCTTCTTGCTTGGGCCTGGATCGGTGGCATGCTGTTCTGTTACCATAGGAGCCGAAGGCGTTCCAGACTTCTTAGATTTATTTCCCATCGTTACTGTGGAAAAACTCTATGCAAGAGAAAGATAGACATAATGCAGAGAATAGATAGCTAAAACCAAATATGAAGAAATTGTGTCAATCAATGGGAAATGGAAAATTTATCATAAGGCTCCCGCGAATGCAATCTCTGAAAGGATTTAGGCATGACTACTCATTAATTGGCCGTTAAAACCTGTCAATCATTTAATTGCTTGTTATATCCTTTATTTGCCGAATAATGGTTTAAGCGTGGATTTGATTTTTTGGCGGTTGGACGCAAGCGAATCTCTATCGGGAAGAGAAAAGGCTTTCAATGCTAATTAATATATAATATGGCGAAATCATATTGATCCTTTTTGAAAATCGCGCTTTGGGCTCATCGCAATCGACAATCGAAGGAAGGCTTGGGTAATTTCCTTTGAGTCTTACGGAATCCCTGATCACCGATAGTGATATCGCTAGACTCACATTGGGAGTTTGAATGAGGAGGGTTTGTTATGTTTGCGTCACATTCCCCGATCACTGATTGCGATATCGCATCGGAGAAAAGGGGAGGGGCCTTTTATTATTTGTTTTCCCGATATCCATCGGCTATTTGGCTTTTATCGCATCGGGGAAAATCAATGGGTCATGGTTATGTATCCTTTGTCATTGCGATATGCGATGTCGCGATCGCTTTATCGTAATAATAAAGAATTATTCATTTTATTTTAAAGACCGATTATTTCAAAGGGTTTTAAAATGTTTTGATTATTTCCGTACCTTTAGAATAGTGATGGATTAATACCAATTTAATCTAAAAGGGACCCATTTCAAATTATAATTTTCTAAAGTATGATTTTTTGAAATGGGGGGTTGTTGTATAACACAACAGTACCCCACCATCTTGTGGTTGTAGCTCTCATCGTAATGTCTAGTGTCTGGAATTGATGTTCCTCTGGTACATCCCTTTCAAATTTATCCAGAAATAAATTTACATCTTCTAAGCCATCATAATACGGTAAATTGCATACCTCAGTTAATATACATCGGAGTGACATAGTAAGCATGTTGCATCAAATTGTTGATACTTCATGCAATCTATTATGCCAATGCTTGAGCTCCTCATCTAAATCTGAGTTGCAGGAGATGTCATTTTCCCAAGTAATTCACCCATCCACCATAGGGTTGATCTAAGCCTCATCTTGTGTAGTAAAATTATATATATGTTCAATATCATCCTCCTCATAGTAATCTTGGACTGGTTTAATATACCGTGCACCCTTGGTTGGATCCAATGGAACAATGACTCTCAGTTCCTTCTTCTCAAACATCATGATGTGCTTCTTCAGGTTGATGACCACATTCATATCAAATTCCATATTATTTCCAAGTAGTGCCAAGTAGGGATTACTGCCATCCACTATTTAGATTAGTTCAAAATCAACTATAGCATGTGCCCCTTCAATATCTACAATTACTCCATGTAAGTGCCCCATCGGAATAATCTTCTATTGGTTCGCCATTCACAGCTGAATTAGGGACCATTGTAGTGCTGACTTTCCCCTTATTTCAGAGGTTTTGTTTAGGAAAACATTCGCATCGGATCATAAATCTAGGATTTCCTGGTCCATTTCAAATTCTCTGATATGTGCATTCAATCTCATCTCTCGACCAATCCTTTTCTTACCCTTGTCCACTTTGTGCATTGTGCATTGTTCACGCAGTGGCTTACCCTTGCCAGCACAGTTGTCTCTCAACTCTTGCAATCCCTCTATTACTTTTTGGTCCCTTAAGAGATTCATGCAAGTCTATAAGAAATATTTTAACAATGAAGGATCTGTTTCCTGCGTAGTAATGACTTCTTTAGGCTTATCCATTCGTGCACCCTGAATTTTTGATGTGGAAGCTCCTAAATCCATAAAACTCTTTTTCACCTCCATAAAAGTTGCTTGTGCCTTATTTATATCGAATCCATCATCTTTGTTAGCATCCTTATATACCCATATATTCTCTTCTGGTTTTTTCCCTTTATCCTCCCTGGTAGATATACCACTTCGCGTAGCGATATTAACACTAAGCCCGTCTTCACATGGTTCTGATCTCATAATTTGGATGTTCTGAGTAGGTTTTTGGGTCTTCTTCTCTTGCATCTTCATGATGAGCACAGGACAATATTTTATAACATGATCAAATTGTTGGCAATATACACAAGACGGGTGTGTCGAGTTCTGGCAATCCTGCGCAAAGTGGCCTAGTTCCCCACAATTATAACAAATGATTTGTCTGCGACGTCTTCAAGCTCCTCCTCATCATCCTCTTCCTCGTCCCTAGAACCCTCGGCACACGGCAAGTGCGCCTTGATCCTTATGAGGACGTGTCTCATCCTG
The DNA here is from genome assembly GCA_000404065.3 of Pinus taeda. Lineage (NCBI taxonomy): Eukaryota > Viridiplantae > Streptophyta > Pinopsida > Pinales > Pinaceae > Pinus > Pinus taeda. Next base: position 41,201 of record APFE031487706.1, on the reverse strand, counting down.
TACTCTATATGTCGGATTTCTATCCATCAGTAACTCATATCTTCAACAGTTGTGCTCATCATTGCCTACAAATTTACAAAAATTGCAAAAAAGTTGTTGGGGATTCTATACAAACTTTTGTAACAAATGGAAATTTCCTTTCATATGTTTTCCTGTGATCTGGCAGATAGAGCACCACAGTACTACACTGGTACTCGATCTAGTGCTATTTTCTAGCTTCAGGGGACAAGACCTCCCCCAATTAGATAATTCTGATACACTGGGCAATGATACTTATCGTGACCATGTACTTTACACTTTAAGCACCATACTCCCTCACGGGTCTCATTTTGGACCTCTTTCCCCTTTTTAAGATCCTACAACTCCATATGCAGTCTAGCCAACTATGACTAAATCTGCTACACTCCCAAATTCATATCATGAATAAGTGAAGCCTCCAACTTAATAGCAATTTCCAGTGCTTTTGCCTGCGTTCCAAGCTTTTGTTATGACAATGGAAATATCAAGTTAGGTAATAGTGAAGAAATATACCAATCCTTATGTTTCTCATTTGAGATCTACAGATTAGCCTGTTGTAGTAGACATTTCAACCATTAATGGTCTGCAGATTTCTGTGGTGTGGTTTTTGAGGTTCAGAATTTAGATATTCCATAGTCTTCAATTTCATAAAAATGAAGAATGTGGAATATCCAAATTCTGAACCTCATTTCAACCTTTGATCTTACATGCAGATTCATTTACCCTCTGCTTGATTTCTTTGACCTCAGTTACAGACTGGGCTTGTGACTTAGGCTTCTTGAATTCATTTTTCAGTGCATCTTTTTCTCAACATCATAGCTGCTTTATTTGTATTGTACTTAATATACCATCTCAGTGTCCTATCTTGCAGTGTTGTGACTAGTTGCGCTTTCTTCAGATCATCATATATTATCTGTTGTGACTTCCGCACAACATCTGCTACAAACCAGAATTGTTCAGGATCCTCAGTCCCCAAACCCTTGAATATAGGCATCTTCATAGTGTTCACCATGCTTAATAACAGAGGTGGAGGTGGAGGTGGAGGTGTAAGTGTGTGAGGTGTAGGTGGTGTCGAAGGTGGAGTGGATTGATGTGGTATTCCTGCAATACCCTGATTTACCACCTACGACACACTTTGAGATGTCTTCAGAGTATTACTTTTGTCGCCACTTTCATATGCTCCCAATAGAGGACTATATTCTACACTTGAATCTAGATCTCTTCTAAATGGTTTCCCACTTTTCGTAGCTCCCTTCAAGTCTCATCTAAACATTAGTTTAATGGCATAATCTGTTTCTCACACAATAGCATTTTAATCCAAGTTTTCAAAGACTTTAGATACTTACCTCTTGGCCCCTTGAAAAATTAGTGTTCAGCTTTGCTATAACTAGCAAAAATGTCAATCTTGAATTCAATAATAAATCCTCCTAATATACTATCGATCCAATAATTGACAACCTTTGCGATCTTGTTTTCTGATCCTTCCAGGCACCTTCCTAACTCTGGATTCCACACAATAGGGTTATCTAACTTACAAGTACCTTGACCATCTTTCAATTTAGCCAACCATTCATATAATTCCCAAGGAAAAGAGTAGAAGAAAATTTGTGTTCTTTTGTTTACAGGTATCTATTCAACCACTCTTCTTTCAACAACCACAGATTCCTATTTTCTTGAACTGTAAATTTGTGCAACTTCCAATCTATCCACTTTTCAATCTCCTTTTTAGTCGGTATCCACTTATGCCACATCACACATTCCCCAGATAGATCCTCATCCTGAAAATGGAACCATTTGTTGGCTTGAGGGGGCTTGGACCTAGGTTCAGAGTTAGTTGTGCTAACCAACAAAACCCTACTTGGAAACAACTTGCATAGCGCAAAATGCAGCCTCATCCGAGGTAGTATTAGGGGATGCTAGAACCTGGTTTTTGCATCCAAAGGACTATGTGATGTGTTTATGTTAAACTTAGGGCTTTATCTCAACCTTCGTGAAACCTAACCCTTAAAACCTGGAAATTACATCGACTAGCAGTTAATATATTTAAACCCATTGTTGATTTCATTAAACATTCATAACATTGTATAAATAAGAATATCTACTTCTTCGCACATCTATTAAGTACTTTTTCATATTAATTGCATTCAATCAGTTCAAAATTATAGTAAATTCAGAGATAGACAATAATACACAGATATGCAAATACTCAGTTGCCGACTTACCAAGATCTCCACACCAATAGCTACAAGAGCCATCCCCTTTGCCCAAGTATAGAATAGACAAAAATAGACCCAAAACTTTCACTTCTATCCTCTTCATTCTATATCCTATGACTCTCTCATGATTATTTTTTATATCTTTCTTCATTACAATACCATGGTCCACGAACCATGGACTGGTCAAAAAAAAACTTGACTCTTAATTAACTAAGGGGCTTTGACCTTCTTAAATCCCCTTTGACTCCTATCAACCTGCGCTACTCGTGCTCCGCTCCTCAAAATGCAGAGACTTTACAATATTAAAAATTTTTTACAAAATTTCACCCCATGGGACCCTGCCCCAACAACAATTGGTCCTTGAATCCAACGGCCTCTACCTAGGCCAAAGTGCTAAGACCCTCAACTATCAAGCACTCACTCACCCTTCCTAGTGAGAACTATGTGCCAATACCTCACTCAACCCCTTATTGGTTTATGTTCGGATCTAGATGCTGAAAGGACCTCACTCCACCCTACTCGATGTGTGATCATGGTCCAGGACCTTACTCCACCCTTCCCAGTGTGTGAGAAGGGTCCATATGTTGAAGGACCTTACTCCACCATGCCTAGTATGTGATCAGGGTCCTCCTCCGAGAGATACTCACTCAACACTACCTGTTGATCCCTCTAGGTATCTTGGACCCATTCTCCCTTTCGAGAGAATGTCCATCCATGCTACAGACATATCATTACTCCCTCTCCACGAGAGGGGTAATCTCCACAATCCCCAACTTGTCTCTAAAGTACACAAACTTATCTCTTGGCAAAGGCTTTATTAGAACATTAGTTGTTTACTCATCAATGGAGATGTACTCGAGGCTTATTGCTCTCCTCTACACCATTTCATGGATGTAGTGTTAGTTGATCTCAATATGCTTTGACCTGTCGTGGAACAAAATATTCTCTAAAAGCTTCACACAACTTTGATTATCGCAATGTATCACCATTGGTTCCAACACTTGGCCTAACAATCCTGCAAACAACTTCCAAATCCATACTACTTCAATACAATCCTCATTGACTGTGATGTACTCTGCTTCAGTAATTTTGAGTGCAATGGAATGCTACTTCCTGCTTATCCATAATATCACATCATATCCAAAACTAAAGCATACTCCTGAGGTACTCTTCCTATTTTAAGCATTTCCTACCCAATCGACATCTATATATCCTTGAAGTTGTACATCTATGTTTGCAACAAATATCAAGCCATAATTCACTCATAATTCATTGTACCATGCAAATATCTTAGAATGTGCTTTGTTGCAATGTAATACTCATGTCTCGATTCAACCTGAAACTGGCTCAATGTGTTCACAACAAAACATCAATAAACCAATCAATCATCAGTACATAGATGGATCTACTAATCTGGAGTCAAATTCTCTTAACTTCTTCAAGTTAGTCACCATCGATTTGCAACCAATCATACCAAATATCTTAAGGATATCTAACACATACTTTCCTTGAAGAAGGAAGACTTCATCAAGTTTTTTTCCATACTTCTAATCCCAAGTGATAGTGCATCAACCAAGATCCTGCATATCAAACTCAGAAGCCAATTACTTCTTGCACTTAATGAAAAGAGGCTTAACACCTTTTAGAAACAAGTCATAAACCTATAATAGTAAGATCGCAGGTGTGTTCTTCACAACCTTAAAGTAAATGTTTGGATTGGCTCCATTCTAAATCCCAATCTTGTTAGATAGTTGTCAATATGAGTATGCCAAGATCTTAGAGCTTGCTTGAGTCCATACAAGGCCTTCTTCAACCTGTAAACATGAGATTCCTTTCCAACTACGACAAAGTCTTAAGGTTTCTCTACGTACACCTCTTCCTCAATCACACCGTTAAGGAAAGCAACCTTCACATCCATTTGGTGCAATTTCCACCCAAACAAAGTAGCAAGATAAATGATGGATATAATCGAGGTGTACCTAAAAACTAAAGCAAAGGTATCATCATAATCATCTCCCTATTTCTGGGGAGAACCCTCCATGTTGAGAAAAAATACTAAGAGGGGGGGGGGGGGGGGGGGTGAATCAATATTTACAAATCAATAAATTTTTACATTTCATATTCAGATTTCTATATCCAACTTTACTAAATCGAACCTGCGTGTGCACACGATTTTTCTTAAGACAATTAGCGTATATCTAGTGAACTTACAATTCAGTTAATCCATCATATGTTTGTCTTTAGATAGTGCATTAGTACTTTATTAATCATTAGATAAACATTAACCATTTGTTACAATACATAAACCATCACACATAAGAAACACACATGAACACCAAGATTTAAGTTAGAAACCCAATGCAAGAGAAAACCACTTGTTGTTGTTGTCTCTGTCTTCTTTTTGATATAAAAAAAGTTGTTTACAATATTGTACTGGTGCAGATTCATACTAGTACGCAGGCACCCACCTGCAGAAGGCCACAACCTTCTCTCATTCTCCAACTGCTACTGGAAGGGATCTCCAACCCCCTGATCTAATCACCAAACATTATTGGTAGGAAGCTTCGACTTCCTCACTGAAGGCTCCAATGCTTAGTATCCTTCAAGGACCGCATTTCATAAATTTTCAGATTGGATACTCTTAGTACACAACAACACAATATGTAGGCCATGTTTCATCAAATTTTCATACTGGACCCATTAGTAACATTGAAGCTCAAAATCAATCACCATTGCAATATAACCATCAAATACATCTGCGTAAACCAATCACTGAAACCCAATCATCAATCTTTGATATAACTAAAACCTAATCATCAATCTATGAATCAACCACATCTGAATCAATCATTCACTAAAAACTCAATCAAACCAACACTTAATCAAAATTCAACCAATCAACTTGAACAGACAGATCATTGTAACTAGTACTTAGATCTGGACCCAGAACACTGCATCAACAACTAGAACCAACTGTAACCTCAAAAATCATATGTCAGAATGTATACGTTATTTCAATGAAGCCAACCTGCATGTATATGCTACTTTCTATAACCCAACCTATGTATACCTCTAAAGATATTGAATCATGAAGCTTCTGAATCAAAACTTTACCAACCAATGGCATTCTGAAGATCTACTATCATATTACAGAGTTCTAAATAGATAGAAGAAATATCACCCTTCTAACTCATTCAATCAATCAAATAGACTCAATCTACGTATACAATCAATTTTATCTTCAGATCCAAAAAAGAAATCACTAACAAACAGTAGTAAAATAGTAGCATTGATCAGATAGATCAGTCATCTCTTAACAACAAACTTTTCTTCTGTATACGCTACTTGGAAGTGTCAAACCAACATGTATATGCACCTTCACCAAGGCGAATTGACATATAGATCTACAAATAATAACTTATAACTTCGCAGTTATTCCAAACTTCAAATATACCATATCATAGCATTTAAAGTAAAAATATTTGTTAGCACTCAGATCTAGCCTATCCATTATCATATCACATAATGATAAGTCATTTCAGGTCTTATGATCATGATCCATCATTAGATCTCATCTATCATCAAACACTCAAGTGCATACTTAGTTCAGATCAAGCAAAGCATCAAAAACCCATAACATGGATATTTTCTTTTGATCTAACTCTTCATAAAATATTCATTCCTTTCATACCTTCACACTTTGGTCTTCACCTCCTTATATACTTAAAGACATTTTCAATACCTCGGACCAAAACAACACTTAGAACCTGTGGTATTCTTAAACAAGATGAAGTAATCATTACTCCACTCAATATTGTGGGCTAATACCATGGTGTTGACCCTTGGCATTATTTAAGTTTAATTTTCCATCTTGTACGTGCTTTTCCTCTTGTGAAAGTGTGTGCATACATATACACTCCTTTTGTTCCATGAACCCGCTTGTATATGCTACTTGGACTAGGTGAACCAACATATACAACTTAATACAACTTAAAACATTATTTTTCTTCAATTTCTTGATTCTGATCACTAATCCTTTGTTCCATCATCATGTTCTTCTGTGCCATTACTATGTTACCTCTTAATATACCTGTTACAATGTGAGTTGTCATCATACATCACTTCTAAACTTATTCCTATGTCCTACATTTTGTCATAGGTGTAAACATAACTTCCATGTATTTTGTCACAGCCTGTTTATACCTTTATCAAGTAGTCCATTCATGAAATAGGTTGTCATCAAGGAAAAATCATTATTTAGTTTTCTTATCAAGGACAACACTAACATAATCTTTCTGTATCAAACCTTTGACCATTATTCTGTTCCATCATTCTGTCACCTCTGATATCTATGTGTTCCATCATTATGTCACCTCTAATATGTCATGTAGATTCATTTAGTTACCATATACAAGCGAGTTGCCATCAAGGACAACACATGCATCATAATGCCAACAATCTCCCCCTTTGGACTTGATGGCAGCCACTTTTGTGTTTGGTCACCACAACCTGTAAATAACTTCAAGAGAAGCACTAATATTTTCAAAACATCAAGCTACTCTCCAAGCACCAAACTACTCTCCCCCTTTGACATCGAGGGCAAAGGGTTGACCAATGTTAGATGAAGACTTCATATCTGAATTGTTGAATATGAACACTAATTATATGCCCCCTAGGCACATACCGAATTCTCTAATCAAACTCCCCCTTAGTACCTGTTGAGATGCACTATATTGTCCATGCCCCCCTGAGCACATGAAGCATCTACATAAATATTTTGAAAGAATAATATGACTCTATAAATTAACTATGTGAGTATGACCTTCCTATCACCAATGACTCACATACATCAATCACCCAACCAAGTGGGGATACACCAATTGACTCAACCACTCAACCAAGTGGGATTACATATTTGACATGATCTCAAAAGTATATACATGACTGAATATGACAATTATTACATCATAGGTATTTACATGAACTTTACATCAAATTATATACATGGCATTTATAACAAAGACCAAATATCTAAACAAGATCATGATAGTCATTAGCAACTATCATGCACTATAAGCATCTGTCATCAGCATCTAGAACAACAACCTGTATATGTCCATCTTCAGTTCACAAGATAAGACAATTTACCTTTAATATCATCAACCTGTGACAAATTATGTTGCATATAGATATCAACTCATCCTCTTGATCTCATCAAAATCAACTTACTTTGTTTCCTTAGTAGAAAAAGCCTTAACATAACCTTCCATGAATCAACTAAGCATATGTCATATCTCAAAGCAATAACACAAAAACATTCACATCATATCATATGTATGTGAAAACACCATAGTCATCATCCATGACTATACCATCATCATTGTACCAAGAACTGCATGATCTCTCCATAACAACCTTCAATATATCAACCATTTATCTTCACTAGGGATTTTTCCAACATCCCACATCTGATAACCATCAACCATGATAATCAATATATGTGAGAATAAAATCTATAAAGTAAGAAGTCGTCATCATTATGTGACTAAGTAAGCCATGTATTCAAATAGACATGTCTTCATGAAGCCTGCAATAACACCATTCTCTTGGCCAACCAACAATATTTACCAATATTCAACTTAAGTAATCATCCATGTATCCAGCAGAGTATGTATCCATCATAGAGATAGCAATATGTATCTAGCTTCTCATCAAAGTGATAAGAAAACCATGAACTCATAGTCATTTTTCAATCTTTCATAATACCATCAAGATCAACAATCCTCAACCAATATACCATGTGAGATCCAAGAACTATAGGAATCCTCATCCATAACTACGCCATATGAAATTTATGCATCTTTTGAAGGCATGATGACAGTAGCACAAAATAAATGAGTGACACTTAGTAAATAATGAAGTTGTGTACTCAAGCTTTTTTCTTCTCCTTGACCTTATGAAGATCACCATGTAAGCACCATACCATATGTACTATATGCATCATCAACAAAGTCATCAACAATCATCCATAAATATTATCTAAATAACAACTATGTGGCCCAAGTAATATAAGTATCATCTGAGATTTCATCATAGGAAACCCATGACCACAACATAGCATGATGCATCATTTAAACACTTCAACAAAATAAGCATCCTTACCATTGATAAGAATCATTACGTACCAAATATTTCTAAACATAATGCCAAATAATGCATAACATATTCTTCCCCTAAACCTGTGCCAACTGTTCACTGTCAGATCTGATCATTTGCAAATATCAGTAAGAGTCATCAAGGCATCATCATGAACTAGTTATACATCAAGTCATCAACAACTAATGAGGGTCAAAATCACTTCTAAATAACATCCACAAATTTTAGTCATCAAACATCAAGCTAGAAAAGACAATTGATAATTGTTTGAACCATATCAGACCCTTTTTCTAAGTCTGTCCCACTGCTCTTCATCAAACCAACATATACGCAACTGTGTAGTTTCAAACTAGCATGTATACGCTACTTGTCTTCATAATATCTGCGTATGAGAATTAGAACACTAAAATTTCATACTTTCAGTTTCCCTTGATTCTGTTCTGACTGTAACTGGTCTTAGAACTGTCGTTGAAGCATCAATTCCAAGAATATCATTATCATGATGGTTCTTTATTAGAGACTCCATTTTTCTCTTATCTCTAGTCATGTGATGAGCACATCCACTATCATCTTTGTCTTTGAATGAGCAAAGAAAAGATCACACCTTATCTGATCTTCCTTTTATTGATTCTCGATGGATTCATATTTTTCGTATTTTCTGATATAAATATTCTTATTTGATTGTTTACCATATTGTTTATAAAGATTCATAGACTTGTCCCTGCATTCTTTTGTTATATGTCCAAAATTGTTACAAACATAACATCTTATATGTTTCATATTCCTTCTATAACAATCGATGTCTTTGTGACAAAACATATTGCAAGAAAAGCAATATCCCTTAAATTATCTGGAAGTTGATGATCTTTCTGTGAGATGGTTATTAGCTTCAAACATTCTGCTTTTACATCTAGCTGCAACATGTCCAAAATTATGACATATAAAACATTCTACATTATTCATCAGAGGAAAGAATCGATTAACACTTCCAAAGTTAGGAGTAAATGATTTTCTTTGAAGACTTTCTTTCCTTGGTTGTTGATGGGGTTGACCTCTTATCTCCTTGTTAAGCATTTCAGATTTTGCATTAGAGTTCCTTGCTTTAGTTTGTGAGCTAAATTCACCTTTAACAGTTTCATGAAAACCAAGACCAAATTTGATGGTAGGAGACCTTTGACTACTAAGAATATTATCCAAAATCTTAGTACTATCTTGAAATATCAAAAGTTTATCCTTTTCTTCAATTTACCTTTTAGGATATTTACCTCAACCTGATATTGCTCTTCCTTTTCCAAATACTTATTCTTCATGATTTCTTCAGCTTTTCTTCCTTCTTCCACTTGTTTTTTTAATTTGAGAATCTCATTTTCTTGTTCTTCATCTGCTTGAGTTAGTTCTTCATTCTGCTTATTTGAATTTTCAATATCTTCTTTTAGAGAGACGACCTCAGCTTCAAGACTTTCATAATAACTAGATATATCTTTAAGTTTCTTGATTGTTGTATCCTTTTTATTTACTTCATTTCTCAATGATGTCACTTCATCCTGCAGCCTTTGACATTGATCTTCCTTTTCCTTGTATTGCTTCCTTACTTTGTTTCCTTCCTCCAATTGAGCTTTTAACCCGGTAACTTCTTCTTTGGAGGTACACTCCCTTTTGTCAAATAGATCTTGTTGATCTCTAATTTTATCTGTGAGTCTTTTAACTTCTGTCTCTATTAGATTTATTCCACTTTCACCCATAAGAGAAAATTCAGTTGTTTCACTATCACTTCCATTATCTTCAATATTGCATGAACAAATAAATGTGTCACCAGAAGACCAAAAATTAGCGCATGATACTTCTTTTGCTTGTTCATCATCAATTTGAGGTGATTCTGAATTTGAATACTTGCTTCCACCTAGTAGCCAATTGTCTCTCCTGTTGTCACTATTCCTTTGAGATGTCGTCTTCTTCTAAGGTTCTTTCTTCTTTTGTGTCTTTCCCATTGTCTCAATGGGTCTCTTTCAAGTGACCGAGCTTCTGCCAAAGGAACTACTCTGATACCAATTGTTGGGAAAAATACTTTGGGGGGGGGGGGGGGGGGGGGGGGTGAATCAATATTTACAAATCAATAAGTTTTTACATTTCATATTCATATTTTTATACACAAATTTACTGAATGGAACTTGTGTGCACGTGACTATTCTTAATATAATTAGTTTATATCCAGTGAACTTACAATTCATTTAATCCATCATATGTTTGTCTTCAACTATTGCATTAGTACTCTATTAATCATTAGATAAAAATTAACCATGTGTTGTAATATATAAACCATCACACATGAACACCAAGATTTGAGGTGGAAACCCAATGTGGGAGAAAACCACCTATTGTTGTTGTCTCTGTCTTCTTTTTAATATAAAAATGTTGTTTACAATCTTGTACTGGTGCAGACTCGTATCAGTATGCAGACACCCACCTGTAGAAGGCTACAACCTTAACTCATTCTCCAACTGCTATTGGAAGGGAGCTCCAACCCCCTGATCTAATCACTAGACAGTACTGGCAGGAAGCTTCAACTTCCTCACTGAAGGCTGCAACCCTCAATATCCTCCAGGGACAGTGTTTCATAAATTTTCAGACTAGATACTCTTAGTACACAACAACACAATATGTAGGCCATGTTTCATCAAATTTTCATATCGGACCCATCAATAACATGTTCAAACCTCAGATTTTTGTTGCTTCAACATGGGGGATAACCACCTGGTCCAGGCCTTAAAGGCAACTCCTTTTCTGTTTGGTATGGTGGATCTGACTAGGGATGATGGGACCAGTTTCCTAGGATGGGTTTGAAGATGTGAATGGGTGGTTTTTAAGTGATTGCAATAAGAATAATGATAACTAAATGACCTATTCTAGCATGCAAATCTCCAGCTAACTTAATCTAATATAAACTTGGGTATTTTGTGTGATAGGCGATCTAAAAAGATATATATTTGACATTTGATAATAAAGATAATTCATGTATTAAACAGAGATGATAACATGTAAATATAATTTCTTTGACTAAATAGTTAGTCAAAGAAATGTATAAACGATATTGCATATATTAATGATCATATATGAAAATAAACACTTTCAACTAGGCATCATATAGTAGTGAAATTAACACATAACAGAAAGAACATAATCCATATGTAATTCATGAAAATGAAATGTTATCACTAATTAAACAAAACATAACTAATCATATAAGATAAAACTACCATATGTGTGAGGTTTTGCTCATTTTACTAATGACATAGATCAACGCCTTTCTTCAAATCAAATTATTCTCCAAGCATACAGTTGTGCATCAACAAAGGAAAGTAGTTTGATAATCAAAAGTAATGACCATGTTCCATAATTTCATCAAGGCATTCACAAACTTACAGAAGTGCATTCTTTGCAAACGTTTTTTTATAAAACTATGGACCCCTCTTTAAATGCATGAGAGGGGTTTAAATATTAAACTATAGGTCCTAAAATAGATTATTACAAAAATAGCTTAGGAGGTTTAAATGACCTTCCTTAATTTATGCGAAATAAAACTAAGTGACTAACTCCTTTGCATTCAATCTTTGAGATCGCAGATATCTGTCATTGGCTTGAGCTACGTCAGTTGGTCAATCGTAGATTTCAACTATCCAACAAATATAATGTCTGTTAGTGTTGGCACAATTTTTTGTGTGGAGGTATTTAAACATCACAAGGTCATCCACTAGTTGTATGTTTTGACTAAGAATTATGAGTATGCTTCCCACTTTAGCTTGCTCATTTGTCTTATCACCTCCTCCTTTTCCTTTGCCGCATGTCTCCATTTCTACTCTAATTGTTTGGCATTTGGAAGAAATCTTGGTATAGACTATAAAACTAGGTTGGAAACATGTAGATTTTCGTTGATGGATTCAATGATGTTGTTTGCTGCTACTTCTGCGACCATCGTTGCCCTTTCTGCTTGCTTGAGCCGAGAATCACAGTCTGTGTATAAGATGTCTTTATGCAATTCCTCCAGTTTTGGCAGATCAACCTTCCTCCCATCTTCCGATTCTTGCCAGGTGATAAAATCATAAATCCTTTTATGGATTTCATCATACTCAAGCCTCATGTCAACAACTTGCCTTATTAGCTTATCACTGATCTCACAATAAGGACTTATTTGCAAGATTTTTTAGCATAGTACTTCCTTTTGTTGCATTAATTGGGAGTTAAGATTGGGTGCTTCTTTTATGAACTCATCGATCTTGTTATCACTCAAAACATTTCCTTAGAAGTTTTGGAAGAAGGGAAGGCTTTGAGATAACCACAAACCAACTTTTAAGTATAGGCTCTAGCCAACCTATGGCTCAGAGAGAGCTCTCTCTATATAATTTAGCTATGTTTGCTTAGATGTTAGGTTAGTTCTAGAGTTTGGGGGGGTTTTTGATTTGTATGAAGATTTGGCGGTGGAATCCTTAATAGGCAGATAGGTTGATGCCTTTATGCCATTGGGCAATGGAGTCAAATAAGGGGCAACAAAGCTGGAGTTAACTCACTAAAGGGAATGTTCAAGGGGCAAGATAACAGAGTAAAGTACAAATCCTTAGAATAAATGGTGAAATGAGTCTTAACGGAGGTGAGAGGGCAAACAAGAATCCTTAGACTGAGGTTAAGATGGGGGAACAACAGTGATGAATCATGAGTAAAGGGCAATTAAGAATCCTTTACTATAGATCAGAGGAGAAAATACGAAAGCTAAGGAGCAGTTAAGAATTCCCTAGCTAAGATAGTTTAAGAGAAAAAATTAAGAATGTATAACAGTAAGATAGAGTGCAGTTAAGCAAATTTTGAAATAATATTCAAGTTAAAACATTCAGCCTTCTGAAACATTAGAAATTATGAAACAAATTTAAGAGAGATAAAACAACACAAGAGAATTACTCATTTCTACTCCTCTTTACACATGAATCCCTTGAAATATCTGATCTTTATTCATCAATCCAGCATGCTAGCCCAGTCAGTGATACAATAGCTTTTACAGTCTTTGAACAAAATTCTATTGAAAGTATAAGAATCCACCCTTACATGCTTCGATTTATGAAGTATTTATACAAAATGTTTTTACAAAATATCCCAAACTAACTTGGGATTTAATCTAGGAAATTCAAAATATCTTCTCGTAGGAAGATAGTGATAGCTATTGAACTGTTTTCTTGTTGTCCCTTTTATTGTGGTTTAGCTAGAAGTTTATGGTTGTTAATGCTTTGTGTTGGCCAAAGGCTGCTGTCTTCTATACTGATACTCTTTGACACGGATACTCTTTGACCCTATAACCATTTGACTTTGATTCCCTTTTACCTCGTTGATTGTGTGTTTGACCTTTAACTATGTTCTGTTATAGTAAGTCAGTCAACTTTTCCCATTCTTGATCTATTGGTAACTGGATACTCAAAATTCTCTAGTAAGTTTCATCTACCTCAGTGCATTTGGAAAATGAAGGCTTATTTACAAACAGGTGTTTTACCTCATGTTGGAGGTAAAATATATTTTCAAAGGCACTGTACAGTACCTTTCCTGTTGGTATTCCTGAAACTTGTGAAGTAGCCACTTGCTATCTTGCTACATCCCTAAGTTTGTCATTGTAATATCCTTGTTCCATAAGTTGATCATGAATGACTAAGGGATTAGGTAATCCCTTTTCCTTTAGCTTATCAAACTTAGCCATGAACCTGCCAATGGCTACTTGCATTTCCTTGCTCTTTTCCTCTAACTTTTGCATAAGGTCTCTCTTGGTGATGACTTTCTTTACCTCCAAAATAGTAGCAGTCCTGTATTCAATTTCCAGTTCCTGTAGTTGGTACTTGTTCTTTGAATTTAAGAACTGGATGAGTCTGGTAGCATCTCTAGGCCTGTTGCCTAATTCTATCTTTACTTTCTCAATAGCCTCTATTATTAATCTTATGAGATCAATCTACTCGAATATGACTTGTATGGATAGCCAAATATCATTGATAGAGTCAATGATATTGGCCCACAGTTTTTCCTTGGCTTCTCCAAGGGGCTCCTTTAGTGTCAAGTCTCTTTCCATTAACTTGAGCTTTTCCTTTACCCTTACAGGCTTCTGTTCCTCCTCTTTTTGCATAATCTTGGAAAGCTTATAGTTTGTTTCTAAGCTTGCCTCCTGTTCCTTTAGCTTGTTTATCTCATTTGTCTGAATAGACATTTCTTACATGACATGAACAAACTTGATTGCTTCATCTATTGTTGTACATGTTGTTGTTGTAGAAGTTGCTGATGTAGATGTTGCAGTGGTGATGGGCAAGGCGGTTCCTATAGGAGTTTTTGGAGCCAATGTAGTTGCTAATGTAGATGGTACTGTAGTAATCACTGTAGGGATTACAGTTGCTGGTGTGGTCCCTACTTCACCTTGCTTCAATTGGATTAAGGAATCCAATTCCTTCTCTGTGCTCATCAACTGATCATTTAGCATGAGGACTAAATCCATTAAGTCTTCATGTTGGGTTTGAGACTGTAACACCTCCTATGTTTTTGGATGATGCAAGGAGGGTATCTTTAGTTGCTTCTTCAGTGAAGCAATGTCCTTGTTCTTCCGTTTTATTAACTCCTCTGTTGCTTTGATATCTTTGGGATCATGTGCCATCTCTATGATCAAGTCTTCCAAAGACTTGATTATGTTTTCCATGGCTTGTGATGAAGCCTGTTCAAGATGATATTGAGCTAAGATGTTGTTTAGGGAACTTTGGAGTTGATGAATAGCTGTGGACTTCCTTGTTAGGGTTGAGTAGATCATTTCTCCAGCCTGCCTGTGAAACTATATTTGGTCCACAAGGTGAATATCCTTGGCCAACACCTCAAAATCAAATTTCTTATATTCAGTGGCTACCCTTGGTTGCTGCATAGTTGGTTGAATGAAGGACACCTGAATCTTCCCCTCCTTGATGTCAAATGCTAACATCAATATATTCTGACCTGGAGTAGAAAGTTTGAAAAGCTAAGCATATGTCTCAGCTTTCAACCTTTCATTCCTCATTTTTATCTCTTTGAATTTGTCTTTGATAATTTTATCCTGGTCTACTGGCCTGCTGAAAGACGAGGCCTCTATACTCATCTATCTCTATATCATCTGGATTCCTGAGGATGATGGGGGTTATGTTTCCTTTGAAGGAGCAGTACCTTTACTCCTTTCTGGCTTAGAATCAGTTATTTCAACTGAGCCATCATTGTCTTCCTGTTATGACACAGGATTGAGTCTAGGCCTTTTGCTTTGGCCTCTTTCATATTGAACATTGAAGGCTTGTGTCCCTGAACTTGATCCTTCCTCCCTGCCCCTTTTGGGATTTTTCTCCTCATTCATAAGAGTCTGCATGATAGGGGGAGTGCTCATTGTCCCTTCCTGGGGTGGTACCTGTAGAAATGAATTTTCATCAAGTTGATTTTCCAGATATAATAATGTGTTTTCCACAACAACTTCACTAATGTCCCTATCCTCTAAAGTGTTTTCCACCCTTTGAAATTGGTTGGCATACTTTTCTATCTCAGGGATATGGTGATGGATATAGGGAGCCATTTTGTTTTTCTGCCTTCTTTTGCAAATGAAATCCAAGTAACCATATCTCCATATGAAGCTTTGTTTTAATTTTAATCTCTAGAGGATCCGGTCTGCCTCCTTTCCAGCTTCTCTGCTATTACAAATAAAATGACCCAATTAGTCTTTGATCTTGAGCTGGGCATTCTTTTTGGCTTTGACAAAGTTTACCTCATCTGAACTTATTATTTTCCTATAGTACTCCAGGGCAAATAACCTCATTGGTAGGTATTTAGGTAGTTTGTATGGGGCAAGTTGCCACCCATAAATCCTGATTTCAGTGTTGGTAAAAGTACCAATCTCCCACCTGATGATTGATGTTTAAATGAAGGACTCTCTTGAGCTCAAGACTAATTCTTGTTGGATGGGTTCCACTGAGCATGTTCATCACAAGGTGAACAAAGGAATCTATGAATTCATTGTATGAATAGGGGGAGGAATATTGATGAATCAATGCGGTCCAGAAGATGACTGATCTTGGTTGGCCCTTGGTGTCCAACTTTTCCAAGGTAAGTGGGAATTTATCTGCTTGGAAGTAGAGGAACATGTGGTATAGTACTGAGGAGTACTTAAAAACCCTTTCATTTCCCATTCTTGTGAAATGCTCATGCATTCTGTCTGCTATGAATGTGGCAAAGTCATAAATGGTTGCAGGAGGTTGTCCTAGGGTATAGATGGAGATGAAAGCCAAGATGATTTCATCAATGTACTCACTTATGGAGTAACCCAAAATACAAGATATCATGGATAGAATATTCCGTCCCTGAGGAGAAAATATAGTTGCTACATATGGAGGGGGGTATTTGGGGGTATACTTCTCTACTATGATGAAGGTTTGGATCAATTGGGCCAATCTTGTAGAGATGAGTTTGGGATATAAGTCCAACAGATCTCCAATTGAGAGGGGAGTTAGGTTTGGTCCTGGTTGGAGCTGCAACATCTCATTGATGGACTGAGGAGTGATGGTGAAAAGGATTTTTTGGTCATGAGACATGATGGTTCTGTGACTGGGGACATAGAAAGCATAGCACATATGTACAATTTTAGGAAAAATATGGACTTGGGGGAGTTGGTACTTGAGAAAATTTGACTCCTAAATGCCAATTTCATCAGCATGGTTCAGGAACTTGTCCCTACTTTGGCAATGTATTTTGAGGAGGAGCTCTATGACAGAGGTATCTTTTATTTGGAAATCTCTATCAGCTAAGGGAAGGTGGTCCAGGTCCAAATGGGATGTGGAGATGGGCCTCACATTCAATGGAGTAGGGTCAAACATAATTTGGTTCTTGTGGATTTGAGTTAGGCTTGCTCAAGGTTGAATTGTAGTTTTTAGAGGTAGTTTGGAAGTTTTGGGGTTTGAGTATTCAGCAAGGTGTAGTATGGATTCTTACTGGAGTATTTTCAATTAAGTTTTAAGTTTAAAAAAATACTCAATGACTGGTGTAACTTGAAATTGATAGGGCACTTGGTGAATTCAGGTTTAAATACCTAAAAATGAGGAAAATTGACTCTGAGTAGGGTAACTGGTAGCTGCAATTGGTCGAAGGGTGCTTGTGGAAGCTACATAGTTGACTGGGTGGTTTGTGGCATTCTCTAGAGCGAAATTTGAATGTGGGTTGATGATTTTGATGTTTTGCAGGTGTCGTGCATGTGTACAGATGCTTCCAAGCGAAAAATCAGCAAAAAAGACATTTTTGGGGCTTTTTGGCTTATATATGGAAAAAATGTTTTTTTGGCAAGTACAGGTCAATAGTGACTGTTTTTTTGTGTAGTAGGGAGGCGGTAAGCAGCTAATTTCACACCGCTTAGTGGCGTCAGGTGGTATTTGGAAGGGGCCGCCCGATTCCACTTAGCGACTAACACATCGCCAGGGAAGTCTCGTGGAAAACAACTTTTTCAGGTGTGTATCGTCCAGTGGATGATCCCACCTGAAATGGTTTCTGGGGCGTTGGATTTAGGCCTTCAGATTAGACAGTGGTTTGGGCGCGATTGCGCACGGAGGTTAATGGGGGGCCCGACTGGCACTTTAAATATGGTGGTATCAGAATTAATGGTGAATTAAGGTGGGATTATGCCATCGGGGTTGTTAGCAGAGGGATTAATCATGGTTTTGCCTAAATTAATCATAGATCGATTAGTTAGTGGGTTTTTGTTGGGTTTGATGTAAATTATAGTTTATATTTAAACTAGGATATAAGGATAAGTTTATATAGGAAATTAAAATATACAAGAAAATGGTTATTCACGGGAATTAATATATAATAGTTAGAAGTTAATATGAAAAATATTGGGAATGAATAGTGCTAAGCATAATGTATTTTCTGTGTTTTTTTTGTTTTTTGCATATATGCATTATAACTTAGGCTAAAGTTTTTTGTGGTATTTTTATATGAAAGGGGAATTTACATGGGGGTTATTATTTTCCTAGGCAAATCATGTTTTAACCTTAGGAAAAGGGGTTCTATTAGGGGAATGGATGAAATGAAGGGGGGATGAAGTTTTATGAGGGGAATTTGGTACTTGGTATCTATAAGTCATTGAGCCAAGGGTCCGGTCCCTCCAGAATTTAGAGAAATGCTCTGAGCCCCTTTGACTTAGAGTTTTTTTTTTTTAGTACTTAAAACTTTATTATGGGAAATTAGTTAAGTAAATAGGTAAAATGAATGGGGGAAGTTAATGAATTGACCCTGAAATCCATCATCATGCTTGATTGGCCATTTACATTTGAAACCTATGATGAGAGATGATAAATATGCTTTTCGCCCTATCATCATATTTTTGCAACCTTTCTTCTACTTACCCATCTACTTGTCCTACCATTTTTTCTTCACTTTATTAGGGTGCATCTAGACTAGCAAACCCTTACTAAAACATTCCCTTTTCTTTTCACAAAGAAAACTATCTAATTCTACCACTATATCATCCAAGGGCTCAGATTAAACTGATGAACTCTTTTTATTTTACTATACCTAATTTAATGATCTGCCAAGATTAAACAGTTTGGTCATATTTTATTCTCTAACTATCAACATGAAATTTAAAGCATGGCATAATCAAGATTAAATAGTTTGATTAACCTGGATTGTGGCATGAATCACAACCTGCACACAACCATTATTTTGCATAAAGTAAATAGTAGTGGCATTTAGACTTGCACACTTTCATGGTATCTTTTTGTTTTTAGGGTTCATACTTTTCACTTTTTTGGACCTTTTTCTTTATTCTTTTTGTCCTTAAGTTTTTCTTTTAGGACATACCCTCTTTTCATTTTTTATTTTTCAATATGGAAAACATTTGCAGAAAGCAAAGGTATGTACATATTACAAGGCTTAACCTTAGCCATTCAAAATAATGACTCCTATTGATAGAGGAACCTAACATATCTGCAGATTTTCTTTATACTTATCTATCATAGCTCGTATCCACGCATCTCTTTCCATTAGGCCAGCCTGATGTTGTATTTGCAACTGTTCAAATTCCTGTTGGAGCTTGGCTACATGTAACTCTACTTGTTGGCTATATTTCTCTTGCTCTAATTGTTGTTCCAAAAGCATAATATTTGTTCTTTTTCTCTAGGTAGCATTTGGACCTCTATCACTTTATCGAAATTTGTCATAGCATAGGCTCCTACAAATTGCGAAAGTCTCATAATATTTTCAAATGGGTCCATGGTCAAGTCTTTCCAAATAATGTCCATTCGTTCATTGTCGGGAGTGGTAATCGTTGCAACATCTAACTTTTTGTTGGCTTGTTGGGGCTTGATCCAGGTTTGGAGTTAATAAGCCAAACAAATCCCTACACTACTGGCCCTTTCGGTAAAAACCCATGGTGCATGGACTGAAGTCTCACCCGAAGCAGTATGGGGGGATGCTGGAACCAAGTTTCCACACCCTTGAGATGTCTGAGGTGTCGGTTTAGTCCAACTGTGCCTACCTTCACGCAGGTCACTTCACGCACTATCCTGACCTACGAGACCTTCGTGATCTGTTATAATCGCCTTCGCGGAGCCCTAACCAGGGGCTGAGATACTTTCACGCTACTGGGGCAGCGATCTGCGTTATTTCCCCAACTTACACCGCGTATCTTACTTATGTTCTTTCAAATGTTAGTTAACTTCACTTAATCAACATAATCATATATGTTCGTGCACCATATTAAAAAAAAACATGCAATTTATACCCAATATATTCCGTGCCGAAAATAGGAAATAATTACATAGACTTGATACAAAAACGTCTCTTTATTAATGCTTCAACGGTTACAGACTCAACTCACCCTACGCACTTAGTTGTAGGGGTCGGTGCACTCAATTGTGGACTACTAGGCCTCTACGCACTCAGCTGCAGAGCCTTCTCCTACTCTATGACCCAAAGACTCGACTTACACTTATATCTTCCATTATGCTTCTATTCAATCATCCTTCATTGTCTTAGATTGACTGATTTACAACTTAGAGCCTCGCTCTATTTATATAATCCCATGGTCCGTAGACCATGGGTAGATCTCTAAAGTTGACATTAAATTAAAAAATTTGAGGGCGGAAAACCCTATGACTCATTTACAACTTCGTGCTCTGTGCCCACAAAATGAGGATTATTTACATTGAATTTATAATTTTTAGCCAAAATTTGGGCTTTAAACCCCAAAACTTTCCTTGGGGGATCCCGTGCCTAACAAGCCCCCAACACAAACATCGTGACTTTCCCTAGAGTCACTCTTTCGGTGTGGATATCTTCACGCGGAGACCTCCCAACTCTTCCTGGACTGCTACAAGATCAACAACGCACTGAGCAGCTACCTGCTACACTTCCTGGACGTGTTGTTTAGAGATCGTTGTAGTTGAACTGTTGCCCTGCACCTGTTCCTTCATTGCTTACGAAAAATTCTCTTTATTAATGCTTCAACGGTTACAGACTCGACTCACCCTACGCACTTAGTTGTAGGGGTCGGCGCACTCAATTGTGGACTACTAGGCCTCTGCGCACTCAGCTGCAGAGCCTTCTCCTACTCTATGACCCAAAGACTCGACTTACACTTATATCTTCCATTATGCTTCTATTCAATCATCCTTCATTGTCTTAGATTGACTAATTTACAACTTAGAGCCTCTCTCTATTTATATAATCCCATGGTCCATAGACCATGGGTAGATCTCTATAGTTGACATTACATTACAAAATTTGAGGGCGGACAACCCTATGACTCATTTACAACTTCGTGTTCCGTGCCCACAAAATGAGGATTATTTACATTGAATTTATAATTTTTAGCCAAAATTTGGGCTTTAAACCCAAAAACTTTCCTTGGGGGATCCCGCGCCTAACAGGCCCCCAAAACAAACATTGTGACTTTCCCTAGAGTCACTCTTTCAGTGTGGATATCTTCGCGCGGAGACCTCCCAACTCTTCCTGGACTGCTACAAGATCAACAACGCACTGAGTAGCTACCTGCTACACTTCCTGGACGAGTTGTTCAGAGATTGTTGTAGTTGAATTGCTGCCCTGCACCTGTTCCTTCATTGCCTACATTTGCGCGAGCTTGGCTTCGATCGAGGCTCTAATGATGAATGCCTCATTGATCCATGGTTGTATGTGCGCCTTCAAGATAGCTTCCTTATGTCGCACAACATTTACCTGCTCCTTGAGCACTTTTGCATGCTGCATCTGCACGAGCCTCTATGTAAGGGCCACCATCTGTGCGGTCCCTTTTATTTCATCATATTGTTGCTGCAGCTCGCACACCTATGTTTCTAAGCGTTGTATGTTTGGGTCCTCCTGCATAGTGGTGAGGACCTCGAATGACTCGTCAAATAGTTTGGTGCAGTCCTTCATTGCACTATTGATCTCTGTTATTCCTATCGTAATGGGGTTGGCGCGCTATTCCTTCATGTCAAGTGGAGTTGAAGGTTGTGCCTTCAATTGCAGCTTAGCTATCTAAAGGTTTAGCTCCAACTAAACCTTAGCCATTTCTTCTTTCACTTTGTGCACCCCTGCTACTAGTCTCCGGATGCACGCCTTCGCTAGTTGCTCCGCTGGGATGGCCAACTCAGGGACCATCTGGAAAGCTTCCTCAACTACCTACACTAGTTGTTTGTTTTGTGTCATGACCTCGTTGCACTGCAAGCTCAAGTTTTCAATATTAATCCATTGCTTGCTCATCACTAGGAGCGTGCGACCCTTCTTGGCCCGCAATTATGCAGTCACTCCATCTTGCAGAACATAGAGCATCTCCCGAGGGAGCGCAGCCATGTTTATCCTAACTCCCTTCAGCACACTGACCATAGGTTTGTCGGCCTCATTTTCCATAACCAGTGCTCCCTCTGGCAGCACCATGAGGGCGCGCAGCATTTCCTCAGCAACGGTCATGCCTACTACAAGGCTGGTCGACAAAGTACCAGCATGAGGAGTGTGCACCTGCAATTCCTGTATCTGTGCCTGGAGGGCCCCCAACACCATCTAATTTTCCTCCACAAACTACTGGAGGGCCTCCGCGATGACGTCCCGCACCATCTCCCCTATGTCATGGAGATCTCCCTCAGTGAGGGTGATCGAATCGAAAGAAGTCTTGGATGCCTTCGACTTATTTCGCGGCCCCACCTGCTCTCTCAGGCATTATCGCTTCAGCTGCTTGGACATTGTCTATTGGTCTGTGCCACCTTCCTCTATTTCTGTCTCCTGTTCCGGTGAAGGCGACTTCTAGCCCTCAAACTCCTTCTCTGCTGCCTTTTGTTGTTCTTCTAATTCCTTCGCAGAATCTCGTGCCTCCTGCACCTTTTTTGCTACTGCATCGTTCCTTCTCTTCTTTGCTAACTACGCCATTCGCAGTTTTGCCTCCTCCTTCTTCCTCTATGCAGCAGACTTCTCTGATTCCACCACAGAGAAGGTTGGAGCGCACCACTCTAGCAGCCACGATTCAAGCACGATGAATATGACATCAACTGTGGCCAGGTAAGGGAGCTCGTTCCATTTCTTCACGAGGTGCTTGTGTGCCCTGATATACACAGGAGGGAAGTATGCATTGAACTTCTCAAAGCTCAGCAGATTTTTATAGACAATGGGCGATAACCGTGTCTTGCGATTAATCCCCATTCTGATGTCCATCTCCATGAGCACCCAGAATATCTTGTTGTCTCTGATCCTCTGTGTGTCTTTAGTTGCCCACAGTGAAGTGTACTTTGCTACCTCCAAAAGATCCTGTGCAATTGTGGGGAACTATCTGTCCTCAAGCAATTCCCAAGTCACCAGCACTATGGATAGTAGAAGCCATGCATAGTGGAAAATCTTCCCATGTTCTTATGCCTTGCAACAGTTTTCCAGGAACTCCCTGCACGAGTAAGGCACCTAGTTAAATTGGACCCCCTCTGTGCACTGCGTGGCAAGTGCAACCATCGGTGCGGGCACCTAATCCGTGCGGCACTACCACATAACTTTCCTAGCCAGTATCTGTGTCACGACTCTGACTACAGTGTTATTGATACTCGAGATCGCGTACCTTCTCTTTTTCTTCTCCAGCTTGAACTTTTTCTTTATGGCCTCCATGATGGCCAAATCATCACTTTTACCCTCAGATATGTTCATTGGATCCTCCTCTTTGCAAGGGAGCCAGATAATTCTGTGAATTAGGTGGTCTGTGATGGGGATGGGCTCCTCCAGCCATAAACACCCATCATGCACCAGGCAGAGTAGCTGCCTGATGACAAAGATAGTCACTGGGGAGCGATGGTAATGCGGCACCCAAAGTAGGTTTAATAACCTTGCTTTCTCTACTCCTCTCAACCACTTGTGCAGCTCCAACTCTATGACTCCCACTGCTATATTTTTCTTTGGCCGCATTAGTTGCGCAATTTCCAAATGTAGGAATTTCTCATGGTCCGCGAGATCCCAGCCTTCAAATTTTAGAACCGACACCCATCCCAAGTGCGCTCCATCAAAAACAATATCATCGGGTAGTAGTGGAGTCTACAGAGAGCTCTTGCTCTCATCTAGGCCCTTAGGCACCCTTGCTTTCCCCTTCTCTGGAGGAACATACGTGGGCAACTTGGTTAGAGGGTCTGCACCCTAGGTTTCTTCCTCCATTTCTTCATCCTCCTCCTCTTCGACCGGGATTTCCTCAAGGTCTTCCTCCTCCTCATTGGCTTCCACATTGATTGCCTTCCCCTTTTCTTCCATGTTAATTTTAGTTCTCAGCAAGTTTCTAGGGGACATGCGCACCGGAACCATAGGGTGCTTGTCTTTCTTGGGTCTCGACATGCACGACGATTTATAGATTTCTGCAACTATCCCAATGCTTTCTAGTGCATCTCCTGTCGTCATGGCCTACGTGGCCTCTCCATCGGTCATCTCTCTGATATCCATGGCTTCTTTAGTCACTGCCATATTGTTGTTCCACAAATCTCTCAATGGCTCTGGTAAGTGCTCAAACAACGCCTTCAAATTCAAAAGATCAAACAAATCTGGGTTCATAAATCTTTGGGTACACAATAGCTCAATTTTCAAATGGTCAAGTGTTGTTTGTTGGGTAGCCCTTTGCAATTTATAATGCCTTTTGAATTTGAATTCGACCATTCCCCCTGGATATGGTCCATTAATGCTCGCTTAGCGGCAAACTTTCCCAAATCTAGCCAATAAAGTTCGCCTTAAATTCCTGTCGCTCACTCTGTTTGGTCTCAAACGAAGCATCACATCGTGAATAGTGACTATAACTGTCACTTTCTAGCCAACACGCGCGGCAGCACAGCTGCCCTTGCGTTGTCGCAGACCCTGTGACACCTCTCTACTACGTGCAGTCCTGACATCGTGCAGCTCTCGAACAAAGTAGTTTATAGTCCTACACCTCCTTCCAACTACCTGGAGGACTAAGACTACGTTTCCCATGGCTAATCAGATGGCCTAACCACCTGTATATGGATTCAAATGACTACTGTTTACTTTTCCTAGGAAGAGTTCGCCATTTAACTTCACCAACTGCACTGCGGCCGCCATCTGTGATCTGCTTAATAACATACGGTCCCATATCATGTAGCAAACTGAGAAACTCTCGGCGGTGGTCCCCAAACCTGTCAATGTAGTCGAGCTCATCCTGCTCTATCACTACGGTCTCTCTATCAAGAAAGTCTTTCTTTATTCCTTCCTCAAGATTCTTGACTTCCACTTCCACCGCGATGCTTTTCTCCCTCAACCAAACTCTTTCATTCATGAGTTCTTGGAGCCTAAGATCATCCTGTTGGATCTCTTCATTGACTCCCAACTGTTCTTCTTCAATTTCTTCCAACGACATGAGCCTTTCTTCCAGGGCTCGACGGTCCATGACCCCTACGAGTGCCATAATGCGCAGACTAGACATGATAGACTACATAGGCATTACAGCTTCTACTCCATTGACCAATCGAAAAGGCATCTGTCTGAGTATGCGCAGGTCCCAATCACTTCACCATGCGTTGCATACCTTGTTCAGCGCATTGCACACCTTGTCACATGCTTCCACCTGGATAACCTTCTTCACGATTGTTCTTCCCACATACCATCTATCCAACCTTAAGAGACAACTGCACAGCTATCCCAACACATGCTTATTGACCGTACCTCTCACCGCAGAGTTCATGCTTATCTTTGTAGGTTATTTTCCATATGCCTACATCCACCTGGCTAGATGTGCATGTGGATCATCCTACCCATCATATTTATCTTCCAATCATTCTCTAGGCTTCCCAAACCATGTGTGCATCATCCTTCTACATTTGTGCCAGTCATCAAAGCTACCTTTGTGTGTATCCCACAAAGGCCTGAAAGCGTTGCTTTTCAAGCACCTCCCTTTAAAATTTGTCCAAGAAGGCATCTACCTCACTTAACCCATCATAAGTAGGAAAATCTCTCATTTATGTCGATACACTGCACAGTGATCTTGTCATCATATTATAATTAAGTGTGGTTACCTTGTGTAACCGGTTCTATCATTGCTCTATCTCCTTATCAGAATTTGACGTACAGGAGCTTTCACGTTCCCATGAAATTCGTCCATCCGCAGTGGGACCCAGTCTTTCTCTTGCGTAGTTATCTTGTATATGCAGTCCAAATCATCGTCACTTTCATAGTCGTGCACCGGCTCTGTATAGTGCGATCCCTCAATAGGGTCTAGGGGTATAACTACGCGTAGTGGCTTCTTCTCAAAAATCATCTTGCGCTTCTTCAGATTAATCACTCCATTCTTTTCAGTGGCCCAATCAATTCCTAAGAACACGGGGTATGGATTGTTGTCATCAACAATCTCTATCACTTCAAAGTCTGCTAGCGCACTCACTCCCTTGATATCCACAGTTATTCCCTGCAATCGCCCCATGGGTATGATCTTCTATTGGTTCGCCATTCGCAGCTGAATAGGAGACCACTGCAACATAGGCCTCCCCATGCACTCCCCTGACTGCTTCGACAGAACTTTTGCATCCGATACTAAATCCAAAATTACTTGGTCCATCTCATATTCTCTAATATGTGTGGTCAACTTCATTTCTCTTCCCGTCCTCGTCTTATGCTTTCCAATCTTTTGGACTATGTGCGGTTCTCCTAGCGTGGTCCCAGCGCATCTATTAATGAGTTCCTATAATCCCTTTATAGCTTTACTACCACGCAGTAACTTCATGCATGTTTCTAGGAACGTCGTGAGCATAAATGGGTCCATATTTGGCTTCGGTTTATCTTTGCTTCCTGAAGTGGAGGCATGAGCAAAGCTCTTCTTAGATTCCATGAAGGTTTCTCGAGTGCGCTCCAAATCAAACTCTGCTTCTTTTGTCAGAGCTTTACCAACCCAAGTACTATCTTTGGGTTGTTTGCCTTTGTCATCTCCCATCGTGATTCCACTTTGGAGCACAATGTTCACATTTGGATCTTCCTCGCACGGCTCAGACCTCATCATAAGCAGATTCTGAGTCAGGGGAGGTGGTAGCGTTGGGTTGTGTTATATTCTTTCCACGACTAGCCCACGTATTTAACCGGGGGTTAGAGGGGGGGAGGTCACAGGGATTTGAGGGGCACTCGTAACCCCACTTTATGGGGTCTAGGGCAGTGCCTCAAAAAATTTTGGTTTTGGACCCTATGTTAGGTTGGGCGGACCCACCTATGGTTTTCTGTATGATTTTCACACATGGTTTTGGACGCGATGGTTTTTCGGTCCATGGTATTGGATGCTTCGGCATGTATAAATATGTATTGTAACACCGAAAGGAACATAATGAAAAAATCAAGCTGGTAGTCCTGGTTTTGGGATCCAGGGGAAATCTCTGTGTATATGTGTTTTATGTGTTATGCTCTCGCATTGTTTATTTTATGTGTTTTAGAATTCGTATGCAAGTAATTTCTGTATGGGGTTAAAACCCTACATTTGGTATCACAGTTGTTTTGGCTTCAAGGAGATGCCTTTGTTGCTGAGGGGTTTCGCTTGGGCCTGTGGCAGACCCTATTCAGTGGGAGATTTGCGAGATAGATTCTGGTGGTGAAAGAAGATGGCGAGCAGTGGAAAGATAAAGATCAATAAATTTAATGGTTAGAGTTTTGAGTTGTGGAAACTCAAGATGGAGGATCTGTTGGTGGATAAAGATCAATGGATCATGGTAGATCCAGGTACTAAACCAATGAGAGTGTCCGATGAAGAATGGAAGAAGTTGGATCAGAAGGTAAAGAGCACAATACGATTGTGTGTCTCAGATTTAGTATTGTTGAATGTATCATGGGAAGCTACGACGAAGGCTTTGTGGGACAAGTTAGAGACTTTGTACCAATCTAAGTCTCTGGTGAATAAAATGTTCCTATGGAAAAAGATGTATAAGCTGAGGATGAAAGATGGAGACTCGGTGGCAGAGCATCTAAATGCATTTAATACTATGGTAAGTCAGTTAGCATCTGTTGATATTAAAATTTCAGACGAAGATAAGTGCATCAATTTGTTGTGTTCTCTACCAGATTCATGGGATAGTCTAGTTATTGCAATAGGTAGCCATGCAACTGCCTTGCAGTTTGATGAAATAGTCTCATCCTTGCTGATGGAGGAGATGAGACGAAAAAATATGGAAAGCTAGAATGGTGATGCCTTGTCTGTAAGAGGATGGTCCCAAAACAAAAACAAAAATAAGTCATCGAGTGGGAGATCTAAATCTTCAGGAAAACCTGTAAAGGTGGGGTGCTGGAAAAATGCAGAAAGGAAGGGCACTACAAAAGGGACTATAAATCTAAAGCTCCTGATAAAGGAAAGGAATCTGATGATGCTCCTTCTGCAGAGGCGAAAATCACCTCAGATGAAGGTGGGGATGTGAACTTGGCTTCTTCAAGTACACATGTAGATCATGAGGCATGGTTGATTGACTCAGGTGCATCCTTTCACTTCACTCCCCATAGAGAGTGGTTCTACGAGTATGAGAAATATGATGGTGGTGATGTATTCTAGGGGGATGACAGGAAGGCTAGAATCATTGGTCACAGAAAATTAAAGTTGAAGTTGAAAGGTTGAAGGATTAGAACACTTCCGGGTGTTCTGCATATTCCTGCATTAGCCAAAAATCTGATTTCTGTAAGCAAGCTAGATGATGCAGGTGTAAAAACAGTGTTTAGGAAGGATACCTACAAGATGGTTCAGGGAGCACTTGTTTTGATGCAGGGAGTATTGGGTTATATGGGCCTGACCTAGGTTCGGAAGAACTATTTAGCCAAACAAATCCCGCAGCTACCAGCCCTTTCGGCAACAACCCGTGGAGCGCGGACTGAGGTCTCACTCGAGGTAGCAGGGGAGGGTGTTGGAACCAGGTTTCCGCACCCTTGGGATGTCTTGATGTGATCTAGAGGGTTTGTGCACCATTCTGTGGCCTCACGCTACTCTGCTTCCGCTCAGATCCGAGATAGGGTTATTCCTTAATAATTACTACTTAATAAGTTGTTTATATATCTGATCTACTTGACATGGTCTTTAAGAAAACATTTAATAGAGATAACCAGTGCATACGTTCAAAAGAGATATAGATTCACATTAGCCTATAACATAAGCATACACATATAGATCCAATAAGAACATCAACCATAAATGAATCAGATCCACAATAGTTCAGATTTAACACAGTATTTCGGAACTAACTTATCTTTATTCAACTTCTTTCATCAATACAACTAGATCTGCCTTATGCACTCAGCTGCAGGGGTCCATGCACATAGCTGCAGACTCTACTAGGCCTCTGCGCACACAGCTGAAGAGCCTCTACCCACCAATACCCTCGACTCAGACTTACAGATGCACATACAATCTTCACATACCCATAGCACTATGATTCATTCAAACCCAAAATTGCTTTCTACCCTTAGAGCCTTGCTCTATTTATACATTCCCATGGTCTTCGAACCATGGGCAGGCTGACTTACTCCCTATTATTCTATATTATTTCTTGGGCAAACAACCCTTTGACTCGACCTTTAACATTTTGCGCTCCGCATCTTTCGGAGTTTTACAATATTTTCATCCTAACTTATAGGCTCTCAACACCAAAATTGTTACACAGGACCTCCGCTACCCAATAGTCCACCAACACAATCATTGTGACTTATCCTGAGTCACTCGTCGGTGTGGCGAGACGCGCTTCCTTGGCCTCACGATTCACCTCCCTTTGAGTGACACTATTCGTTCTGTTGCTTCTTCTTTATCTCTTGCAATGCTTCTTCCAGCTCTGTCTTTGTTGTTTCTACAAATTCTCACAACCAATAATTCTCATTCTGCTCTGCTTGGTTAACACAGAACACCCCCTCATAGGATTTTAGCTCTAGCAGGGGGGCCACATATGGGACCGCCTCGTACCAATGCAGCCACTTTCTAACTTCATATCTTCTCTTCACACTGTCTGTTGCAGCTTGTGTTGAAATTTTGCAAGACCCTTGCTGCTATCCGCGAGATCCCAATCCTCAAGGTATATCAGAGATGAGTTATTAACTACAATTCCACCATTGGTCTCCATATTTACACCCTTTCCTTTATCTGTTGTGGTTCACCAACTAGCCCACGGGTAAGGCTGTGGCATTCGGATCAGTTCTGATTTGTGTCTACCAATTTCTGATACATCCCCTAACGTCGATGCTGAACTCTGTGCGGTGCCCGCAGCTATCAACACCATATTCTTCAGAAAGCCCGGCATCTCTGTCAGCCATATCACAACCCTTGGGCTTACTCCTTGAGCATAGATAATGAAGAGTTCCATAGCGGTAGGAATGCACAACAACTTACGTTTCTCAGAAGCACAATTCACTCGGTGGATGCCCCCCTGTGATTTATAAGCATTTTGAATTTCAAATTATCTGGCTCTTACCTTTTCTGGTGCCCTCATGTTAAACCCGCGGCAGATCGTTCTAGATCTGGCTCACACCCCGTCTCTTAATTGCTTACCGACTACTCCTGTTTTCCATAACTTAGACATCTTGTCATGAATAGTGACAGCAACGGTCACCTCTTTGCTTATCAATGTAGCAGCACAACCCTTTCTGCATAATCGCGACCCTTGTGATAGACCAAATCTACGTGCACCCTAGCGGTCGCACATCTTCCCCCTAGACTGCTTTATCATCCCTCGATCTCTTTCAAATGGTTGGAATGGTGAGACTATCCTTTGGGTGGTTAGTCATGTGGATGGCCCACCCATGTAGAGCTTCAGGCGACTGCCATTCACTCTGCCTAGGAATGGGTCTCCATTGAGCTTGGAAAGCTGGACTGCACCCCCATCTGTAACTTCTTTGACTACATAAGGTCCCAACCAATGCATTTGGAGTTTGCCAGGGAATTTCTTGAACTTGCTATCATATAGTAATACTAGATTATTTTTCTTGAAAGTGCACACCTTGATATGGCGATCATGCCATGCTTTCTCCCATTGTTTCTATACTTGCTGATGGAAGCTTACCAAAAGCCTTTCCTCCTCTAGTTGCGCGAGCCATTCCTCCCAAGCCGCGCGGTTTTCCATGCCTGTTATGGCTGCGATCTGCAAACTGGGTACAATGTATTCCATGGGCATAACGACATCCTTGCCATAGACTAACTAGAAAGGTGTTTGGCCTATCAACTTTTTTCACGTGGTTCAGTATGCCCATAGCACAACAGGGATGCACAAGTCCCAATCGTTTCTCTTCGCGTTACAGACCTTGGTCAACACAATCTCCAAAATTTTGTTGAACGCTTCGACGATCCCATTCTCTTGTAGATGGTATGGCATACTCTATTGATGATATATCTGGAATTCTTCAGTGAGCACACTAATTGTTTCATTCATAAAGTGTGTTCCCTAGTCGCTCGTTAGAATTTTGGGATATCCAAACCATGTCAACATGTTTTCGAACAAAAATTTCATAGCGGTAGTAGCCATGCAATCCTTAACCGGCTGTGCCTCTGCCCATCAGGTCACGTATTCTATGGAGGTAATGATATAGCGCGCACTTGACTTCCCTTGAGGTGCGATAGGTCCCACGAAGTCAATTGCCCACTTCTCAAATGGCTGCAGCATCATCTGTGGCTTGAGTGACATTTCATCCCTACGTGGTGGTTTCCCAGTCTGTTGACATACGTCGCAGGCCTAACAGTACGCTTTCGAATATTGATGCAGAGTTGGCCACCATAGCCTTGGACGAAGAATTTTCTGTGCTGTAGTGCGACTTGCAAAATGTCCTCCAGCCACCCCCCCATGTGCTTTGGCCAATATCTGTCTGTGCTTGAATTTAGGCACATATCTGCATAAGATTTCATCGTTGCCCATTTTGTAGAGGTGCCCTACAATAACGGTAAAGTCTGCTGCGCGTATCACCAATTCTTTCTTCCACTGCACAGAATAGCCCTGCGGCATGGTTTCCATGGTTAAGAAGTGGATTATGTCCTCAAAATGGCCATCCACGATGCACACGGCATACAGTTGTGCATCTGGGAGTCCTTCCTCTAAGTTTGTGGGCTCTTCACTATTCTCAATTCGGAACATATGATCTAGGCCTGCATTGAGACGTCCTAGCTTTATGATGACTTTGAAGTCATATTCTTCAAATAACAGCAACCCCCTACAAATGCGACTCCCCAACACAAGCTTATTCACTAGGTATTTTAGCGCAGAGTGTTCAGTATACATCTTGAAATGTCCTCCGAGCAGATAGTGGCGGTATTTTTGAACTGTGTATACCATTGCCAATCCCTCTCGCTCAGTAGTGGAGTAATTCTTCTTAGCTTTTGATAATCGTCAACTGGCGAACTTAGATTTTGATAATCGTCGACTAGTGAACGCAATTGGGTGATCAATTCCCTATGCTCCTTCGTGAGTGAGTACCGCACCTGATGTGACACATGATGCGTCGAAATGCACGTGAAATTCAACGTCCCATTTCGGGAAGACCAATATCAGGGCATATACCATCTTTTCCTTAAGCATTTCTAGACTTTTGTCACATTCCTCATTCCAACAATAAGTAGCATCCTTCTTGAGCAACTATTCCATTGGCATCGTGATCTGTGTATAGCTTTTTATGAATTTCCAAAAATAACCAGTGTGTCCTAGCATGGTGCGTAGTTGTTTGACACTTCGCAGTGCTTGCAAATTGAGTATGATAGCTATATTCGCTAGATCCACCATCAGACCTTACTTACAAACCACATGGCCGAGCAGGTTCCCGAAGGGGACGAGGAAAGTACACTTCTTTAGGTTTAGCACAATCTAGTGCTGTCGACAAGTATCTAACATTAAATGTAAGCTCATGATGTGTTTCTTAACTAGCCCAAATACGGTCCAATCATCAAGATATACTTCTAAGAACTTGTGTATAAATTCCTTGAATGCAGCTACCACAACGCGTGAGAATATTGCCAGCGTGTTCTTGAGTCCAAAGGGCATCACCGTATACTAAAATAGCCCCATTCGGTGGTGAAAGTTGTTTTACTCTTGTCCTCTAGTACAATCTTGATTTGGTGGTACCCCAAGAAACCGTCTGTGAAAGAGTAGGTTTCCTGTCCACCAACATTTTCTAGTACCTCATCTGTAATTGGTGTCAAAAATGGGTCATTAACACATGAATCATTGAGCTTCCTGAGATCTACATAGATGCAAATTTCACCCTTCTATTTCTTCTCCTACACAACCGTAAGACTTACCCAATCAGACTCTTCTGCAAGTTCAATGATCTCTGCTACCAGCATCTTGTCCAACTCTTTGCAAACCTTTTCTTTGTATTTTGGATTCAACCGGTATGGCCGCTGCTTAATGGGCTTCACATCCGGCTTCAGGGTTATCTTCATCATTCCCAGGTCATCGAGGATCCCCTTTAACTCCGTGATTTTTGTGGGGAATAAATCTTGATATTCTCGAAGCAATTCAATGACCTTTTCCACCGTGGCATCATCCCAATAGTCCCCAAGCATTGCATACTTCAGCTATTCCTCCGTTCCAATGTTTACTTGTTTCATTTTCAATGGTGCGGTGATGTCTGAATCCTCTATTTCTGGTCCGTGCACCTTGCGATGCCCCTCTATCTCCAGAACATTGATATTTCTAGGGTTGTCCTCATCATCTTTTGCTTGCACATTATAACATTCCAAAGCCTAGCTTAGTTGTTGCGACCAGTCTAGCTGCACAATTTCTTTTAGATCTAGTGGCATTTTGAAAATAGTGGCCTTCACAATCTGCAACGCATCGTCCACCGTATCCATCCATGAATATTCAAAGAGGAATGCTGACAGGAAACCTTCGTGTAAGATATCCCATTCTCCTATGCCATGTCGGAGCTCTGTTTCAGTATACCAGTTCCCTGGAATGACATCCAGGTATGATAAAATAAGTGTACCCACACTGGTTGAGGCTCCTCTCCATAAGCTTGGACCCATCTGGTAAGATGCATACGTGGATTATCCCGTCCATCATATTTCTTGGTTATGTGTAGCTCCAGCCTCCCGAACCTTATCTGCATCATACACCTGTAGCTGCACCAATTTTTGAAGGTTCCTTCATGTGTGCCCCACCAGCGCGCAGGTGTCGCGTGCAATGCCCATCTCAACGCATCAAACTATTGGTGCTCTGGTACCACGCTTTCAAACTTGGTCAAGAATTCATCCACTGCTGTCAGCCCATCATACATCGGCAGTTCGCGATCCTGAGCTCTAACGCAACACAGTGATTTAGTCATCATATTGCAGTGTAACATGGTTACTTCATTCAACCGATTATGCCACCGCTCATCTTCTTCATCTGAATCTTTGGTGCAGGACTCTTCACAGCCCCACGATATTCACCTTCCCTTCATTGGCTCGACTCGTTCGGGATTTTATGCAGAAATTTTGTAGATACAATATAATTCATCATCACTCCTATCGTTGCACACGGGTTTAGTGTAACGTGGCCCTTTCACCGGATCTAGCAGAATGATTATGCAGAGCGACTTCTTCTCAAATATCATTTTCTGCTTCTTTAAATTAATAACCCCATTCATATCAGTGGCCCAATCTATCCCCAACAACGTAGGATAAGGGCTATTTTCATCCACAATTTATATTACTTCAAAGTCTGTCCAGGTGCTCACGCTTTCTATATCTACCGTAATTTCTTACAGTCTTCCCATGGGGAGGATTTTCTGTTGGTTCGCCATCCGCAATTGAACAGGAGACCATTGTAGTGTGGGCTTGCCCATGCGCTCCCACGTTTGTTTAGGTAGTACATTCGCATCTGAGCCTAAGTCCAGAATGATCTGATCCATCTCATAGTTGCCAATCTGCACTATTAATCGCATTTCCTGCCCAGTCCACGATGCATGTTTCCAAATTTTCAGACCATGCGAGGTTCACTTGACCCTGCGTTCCTATTTATCAGTTCTTGCAAGCCCTTAACTGCCCTATTGTCACGCAATAATTTCATGCATGTCTCTAAAAAGGTAGTCAGCATTGAGGGATACCTCTCTAGCTCGGGTTGATCCCTACTACCTGGGGTGGAGACTTCCGCAAAGCTTTCCTTAGCTTCCAAACATGTCTCCTTACAAACCCTTGTGTCTTCCTTGATTAGTTTCCCCTTATCTTCACTTGTGACCGTGCCACTTCTGAGTACCATGTTCACGTTGGGGTCTTCCTCACGGGGTTCAGACCTCATCATCTGCACGTTCTGTGTTATCATAGGTTGTGCTGCCCTTTTTGTTGAATCTATGTTCTCAGTGTGGGGCAATCTATCAGCTCATGATCGAATTTCTCATAGTAAGTGCATGATATTCTGGTTGGGTTGGTACAATCCTGCGCATAGTGTCATGGTCCTCCGTAGTTGTAATAGATTAGCTGCCCGCGAACCCTTCCTAGCCCCATTCCACCTTGTCCTCATCCACATCCCTGGAACCCACCGCGCACTATTACCATGGCTAGATCCTAACCTCGCACCTCAGTCTACATTCTATAGGGAGGTGACTAGTTCATCAATAATTGATAACTACGACAATCCCTTTCTTCATGGCCCACCGATTTGCAAAAATTTCAAAATAGCTGTTGGGGGGTCTGGTTGAATTTTGGCAGTAGATGACAGTTGTCCGTGTTATGCTTTCCTCCCACCTAAACGATTATGCACCAGAGCAGGGTTTTCGTGCTTGGCCCTGCCTATGCCTCTGGTCGCAATGGTGTTGGTTCCCCCATTACCACAAAATTCGCAAAGACTAGGCAGTGATCTTTATCATGCCCTTGGCTTCTACACTTTATACACCATACTTCCTCCCAGACTTCTGGGCGAGGTGCCTGTTCTTGTTTTAACTTCTTCATTTCCAAACACAGGTTTTGTATCTACACTTGGATTTGCTGAACTCCCAACCTTGGATCCTGTATCGGAGTTTCGTGCAACCTCATTTCTGTCTCTAATGCTTCAGCCTGGGTTGAGATCTTTTGCTGTGACAGAGCCATCCTTAGATGTGGTGTCAATGAGACCACAAACCAAGCGCAGTGTTGCGCATCTGACAGTGTCATGTTTGCCTCGCAGATTTTACTTTTCAGTCTTTGATCTAGATCCCACAGGGTTTCACCAAGCATCTTTGCGATCTCCTTGAACCCTATAATCGACTGCATTTTTTACTTTGGCTAGCCAAATTCTTTCTTCAATTCGGTCTGGATCTCTGTTGTCCCTACATTTGGTTGATCGCTTGAGTACTTTATATACCATGTAAGCGCTTGGTCCTGCAGTGCGCTAACTAAGGTAGCCTTTCTGATGTTATCATCCATAACTCTATGTGCTTCCCATACCAATGTCACCACGAACCAAAATTATTCTAGATCTTCGCTTCCTGCTCCTTTGAATACTGGTAAATGGATCACACTCATCATTTTTAACCTTTGGTTTACACGTCGGTGTATTCTGAACCAATACTACTCCTGATCCCCTTAATCCTCAAATTCTTTCTCCATAGAGTTCCAGAGTGTTGGCATTATGATTCAGGTTTGGCGCTACGGGTCAGGTGTTGTACTTGATGGCAACTCACTCAAGTGGAAAAATTCTATTCAGGCCCTAAAATGATGGAAAACAAGGGGTCTATAGGTGCACCATTCAAAAGGTGCAGACCCGCAGGTACGCTGACCCAGAATTGCGATCATACCCGCAGATCTCTGTTCAGAAGGTGCGGTCCACCAGTTCACTCACTCCAATGCAGAGAAGCGCACTCACGTGGGGTTTCTTATGTTTGGCCCTTTGTATTTAGCCTGTCGTTCATGATCCTATGGTTTTGGTCCGTGGTATAAGATCTAAATTATTAAACCCAGGTTTTGGATCCCTTGTATTGTTTTTCTATGGTTTGAATAAGGGCTTGCCTATAAAAAGGAAAGGAGATCTCTTGGCTAGACACTCATGAAAATTGAATATCTTAAGACCTAAAATTTTGGGTAATCAGTTCTAACGGCTAGATCTATATCAAGGTGAAAATGAAGGCGAATCTATTGATATGTTGTGATCTCTCAGGCGCATGATCATATCTGTAGATCTGACTGTTTGTGGCACATTGGAGGACTGTTAATTTGGCTCCTTTCGGAGGGTTGCAGGCGATCCACAGCGCAGGTGCGGAGGTACGTAGCGCAGCAGAAGGCGCAGGTGCGGTGGTATGCAGTGCAGCAGAAGATGCAGGTGCGGAGGTACGCAGCACAGCAGAAGGTGCCGGTGCGGAGGTACGCAGAGCAGAAAAGGCACAGTGCGGAGGTACGCAGAGGAACAGAAGGATCAGGTGCGGATCTGCGCGGAGGTACGCAGATCAGAAGAAGGATCAGTTGCAGATCTGCACAGTTTAGACACAGAAGGACTACAGATATTCACAGGTTTCTATTGGTGAAGTTGCGGACTTTTCTTGAAATACTTGTTGGCTGCCTTTTATCTATTGTTGAAGAATTCCGGGTTTAGATTATTGGTATTGTTGTTCTAGTTTCTGCATTCTGAAAAGTTATTGGTTGATTCCTTGGTTGATTATAAAAGGATATTGGGTGATTCATATGTACTTGTTGATTATTTGATGTTCATGGATCCAGTCTGAAAATTCATGAAATGTGGTCCTTAAAGAAGTAGAAGAGCTAAGGGGGTTGTAACTCCCTTCCAGGAGAGACTGGAAAATGAGAGAGGGTTGTAGCTCTCTGCAAGTTGCAGCCTGCGTACTAGTAAAGGACTGCACCAGTACAAAATCATTGTAAAAGAAGTTTCTAATTGAAAGAAGATAGAGACATATTGTAGCAGGTGGTTTTCACCCACATTGGGTTTC